>PVJS01033265.1:0-22279 GCA_004027185.1 Glis glis | reverse complement strand
TACCAAAAAAAAAAAAAAAAATCGATGGTAAAGCTTAATATTTTCTCAAGTGATAATGCTAGAAGTGTGCGCCACCTAGTGGCTATGCTTTTAAACAGGAATCAGAAATAGTTGAGAGGGAGATTCAAATCATTCCTTCTGGATATGTGTATCAGAGTTAAACTAGATCCTCCCCCCTCCCATATAAAACTAGTGCATTTTTGTTATTATTTTTATTACTATTATTATTTATTTGGTCCTGGGGATTGAACTCAGAGACATTCTACCTCCAAGCTACACCCCCAGCCCGATTTTCTTTCTTATTTTGAAACAGGGTCTCACTAGGTTGATGAGAGTCTCACTACTTGCTGAGGCTGTCCTCAAACCTGTGATCTTCCTATCTCAGCCTCCAGGTACTGGGATTACAAGTGTGTGTCACCACACCCAGCCTTAAATTCATTTTAATACTAATGTAAGCCAAATAAAATTAATAAGATAAATTTGTCTCTCAAATCATCATATACATCCTAAAGACAATATGATATTTTAAAATTGTTTGTACCACTACACACTCTACTTTAGTAAAAATTATAATTTCAGACTGGTGTGGCACACACCTGTAATCCCAATACTTGGGAGGCTGAGACAGGAGGATTGTGGGTTCTAGACCAGCCACAGCAACCTTGTGAGACATTGTTTCAAAGCAAAAAATAAAAGGGCTGGGAATGTGGCTCAGAGGTAGAATGCCCCGGGTTCAATTCCTAGTACCAAAAAAATTATAATTTCACTTAGCATGTTTTATTAATTACCTATCACATAATAGTCACTGGTCATAAACATGGTTCTGGCTTTGAGAGCAATAGTAGGAAATGGACCTGTAAATACATAATTGTAATAAAATATAACAGATATGACTTCTATGGTAGAATTTTGTATAGCAGTTGGGGAAGGAGGGCACAAAGGAAGGAGTATTTAATCTACTAGGGAGATTTGGGAAAGACTTCACTAAGGAGTGATACTTGAGTTTGGTCCTGAAAGTTGAGAAATCACAAAGTGGATCGGGAGTGGGCTGCTCCAGGTAGAAGGTACAATGAAGACAAGCTCAAAGGTATAAAACAACATGGTGCACTCAGGAACTACTGTTAATTCAGGGAGCTCTTAGACTAGAGAAGTGGGCAGGGGCCAGGAAGTGGGCTTTGTGTGGAGTTTGAGCTATGTCTAAAAGGCAATGATGGCCAGGCATGGTGGTGCATACTTGTATTCCCAGTACTTGGGAGGTTGAGACAGGAGAATCGCAGGAGAATTGCCAGCCTCAGCTACTTAGTGAGGCCCTCCACAGCCTAGTGAGACCCTGTTTCCAAATAAGATATAAAATTGGGCTGTGGGTGTAGCATGGAGGTAGAATGCCTCTGGGTTCAATCCCCAGTACTGCAAAAAAAAAAAAAGGGCAATGATGACTTTTTTGTTGTTTGTTTTGGTACTAGGGATTGAACCCAAGGGCATTCTACATCCAAGCTATACCTCAGCCCTATTTTATTTTTATTTTGAAAAAGGGCCTCACTACGTTGCTAAGGATCTCACTAAATTGCTGAGGTGTCCTCTAACCTGCAATTCTCCTGTCTCAGCCTCCCAAGTACTGGAATTATAGGCATGTGCCACAAAACCCAGCTGTAATGATGAACCTTAAAAGAATTGTTAGCAGGAAGCAAACATCAGATTTTAATTTTAGAGAAAATTCTCCAGTAGCATTGTAGAAAATGGATCAGAAAAGTATGTGAGTGGAGGTAATAAAACCAGTTACAGGGGCATTGCAGTAGTTCATTCTTAATAATTATTAACTGAAGGGATCCAGGTATGGGCTGGTAAAAGGCTGATTTGGGTGATAATTGGTGCTTTCACTAAAGACAAATATAGGAAGAAGAATGCGTTTTGGAAGAAACAGGAGTTCTGTTTTGACTATATATAGAGTTTGAGGTAGCCATGGGCAGGTGACAGTATTCAGCAGGCAGCTGGATATTTGAACATTGAAATCAAGAAGAAGCCTGGGCTAAAGAGGGGGATTTTAGAGTCATGAGCATATAGATGGTGGCGGGTGAGAGTGGGGCACAGACATCATCCGGAGGGAAGCGAGGCTGAAATCACTGGCACAACCATGTTGGTTCCTTAACATGGAACCAACATGTTAAGGAACTAGAGTTGTAGCCTATCTAGACTTTGGGAAACTGCAGGAGAAATGACTCATTATATTTTGGGGGAAGTAGAGAGAGTTCAGAGAAATAGGAGGAAGTAGTGGTATGACAGCTAAAGGAGAAGAATGTTTAAAGGGAAAGATAAACCACATGAAAGCTAAGATGAAAACCAGAGTCTACTGAAATTGGCATTTCGAAGATCATTGCTGTCCTTTGCCAGAATCATTTCCGTGAAGTGGTACATGGAGGGTGGGGAAGTAAGATGCAGGACAGAAACAGCCAGATTGCATGGAGTTTAAAAAAAGATAAAATGTGAGAAAGACTATTCTTTTACAGATCTTGACTATGAAAGGGAGAAGAGATTTGACTTTGCGGTATAATTATCAACTAAGCGTTAAGAGAACAGCGCGTGAGGCAGCAGTAAGTGAGCTGGCATGGGTATCGCCTCTAATTGCTTGCTGTCTCCTGCCTGTCTTTCACAGTCAGGGCTGGTGTACACGGAGGACGAGTGGCAGAAGGAATGGAACGAGCTGATCAAGCTTGCCTCAAGCGAACCCCGAATGCATCTGGGAACCAATGGAGCCAACGGTGGTGGGTAAGTGTGGCTTAGTGAGGAGCAGGAAATAATCTTTCTGGAGTCCACACTGTGGGCTCTCCCACAGCCCATTATCTAGAGAGCTCTGGGCCAAGAGGATGTTAGAAGGAAAGAGCTGAGGCATGTCAAGGCATAGGAGTTTGTAACAGGACGGCATGTTCTAGGAACTACTGGTCACTCAGTATTGCCAGAATACAAAGTGTGTGGTGCAAGATGCTAGGTGAGGCTGGGCAATCCACATTTTTCTGTGCCATGCTGTTTCTCTTGTACCATCTTAAGGAACTAGAGTTGTAGCCATCTAGACTTTGGGAAACTGCAGGACAAATGACTTATTATGTTCAGTAAATAAACCAAAAGGAAAATATAAAGGGACAGGGAACCTATAGGTTAAAAGACACTTAAGAAACACCAACCAGTCTGAATGTGTGGACACTTATAAGACAATTGGGAAATGTGAACAATGTCTACGTGTTTGATTACTGTTGAGTGTGTGTGTGTGTGTGTGTGTGTGTGTGTGTGTGTGTGTGTGTTATTGGGGACTGAATCTAGGGATATTCTACCTCCGAACTACACCCCCAGCCCTTTTGATTTTTTGTTTTGAAACAGGGTCTCATTAGGTTGCTGAGAATCTTACTATGGTGCTGCCGTGGACCTTGAATCTGCAATCCTCCTATCTCAGCCTCCCAGGTACTGGAATTATAGGCATGCGCCACCATGCCCAGTTGATTACTGTTAAATTTTTTAAGTGTGTTATTAATGTCATTGAACCAGGCATGGTGGTGCATGCCTATAGTCCCAGTACTTGGGAGGTTAAGACAGGAGGATTGCAGGTTCAAGGCCAGCTTCAGCAACTTAGTGAGCCCCTCAGCAACTTAAGTGAGACCTTGTTTAAAAATAAAAAATTTTAACCAGCTGGGCGTGGTGGCATATGCTTGTAATCCCAGTACTTGGGAGGCTGAAACAGGAGGATCACAGGTTCAAGGCCAGTCTCAGCTACTTTGTGAGAGCTTCCGCAACTTAGTGAGACCCTGTTTCAAAATAAAGAATAAAAAATAGGAATGGGGGTGTAGCTTGGAGGTAGAATGCCCCTGGGTTCAAACCCCAGTACCGCAAAAAAAAAAATAAATAAATAAATAAATAAATAATTTTTAAAAAGGGTTGGAGATGTAGTCTGGAGGTAGAATGCCACTAGATTCAACCCCTAGTACCAAAAAAAAAAGAAATGTTAATATTTAGAAATAGAAACTGAAATATATATATGGTTGAAATAATATAATGTCCAGTTTTGCTTTAAAATAAATCAGCAGAGTGGGAAGGGATAAGGAAATAGACAGAGCTATAGGTGGAATGAAATTAGCCATATGTTTATAATTGTTGAAGCTGGGTGATGGATACGTGAGCATTTAGTGTAATCCCCCCGCCCATGTTGGGATTGATCCCAGGGCCTTAAGCATACTAAGCGTGCACTCTACCACTGAGCTACACCACACTCCCAGCCCCTGATATTGTCTCTGGTATTGAATATGTTTAAATTTTTGAAAATTTCCATAATAGAAACTTAAAAATTATAACCTTTCCAAAGTTTATTATCCATAAGAGTAAACTGGGAAAATTATTTAAAATGCAAATTTCTGGACCTCCACCCCAAGAAAGTTTAGTTGGGTTGAAATGAGGTAAGGCCCAGAAACCCAAGTTTGTAACAAGCACCCAGTGTTGAATAACGTTGTTTTGGGGTGGTGGGGGTGGGGCTGGGGCGAATTTAAGTATGGGAATGACAAGAGCAAATTTGTATATTTGAACACACTGATACCTGAGTGGATGGTGGAGGGGGAATGAGAGTAAAGGCAGTTGTATTAGTAATCCAGGAGAGGGGCCATGGGTGTGAACAGGGGGTAGACTAAAGACAGGCCAGAGGAGCAGGTGCAAGAGACACATAGGAGATGGAATTGATCAAGCCAGGTGATTAATTGAAGCCAAGAGATAAAGAACAATAAATATTTCACACATTTCTGACTAAGCTACTGGGTAGATGGTGAGGCTGTTCTTTAAGTGAGAGAACATAGGAAGAGGAATTTGGGGGTTTTCTTTTGTTGACATGATGCATTGATGTGTGGTGGGTAAAGTAAGCAGGATGAGGCTATGCTGTTGTGAACTGGGCTACTGGATAAAAAGAATTGGGGGAACCCAGGCATGGTGACACACGCCTGTAATCCCAGTACTTGGAAGCTGAGACAGGAGGATCACAGGTTGAGGCCAGCGTGGGCATTAAATTAATGAGACCCTGCCTCAAAATAAAATTTAAAAAAGGAATGATGGTGTAGCTCAGAGGTAGAGCACCCCTGGATTCAATCCCCAGTACAGAAAGAAAAGGGGATAAAGGGGACAGAGAATTGGGGGAGGTTGTTGAGCAGAATAACTCTTAAGAGACAGGGATTAGCTCCAGATTCTTAATGCTTTAACCCCAGAGACTTCACATCTCTTTTCTTGGATTTCCCCATCTGAAATCGAAGTAGAAATAGCCATGGTAACCAGGCATAGTGGCGCATACCTATAATCCCAGTACTTGGGAGGCTGAGACAGGAGGATCTCAGGTTTGAGGACAACCTCAGCAAGTAGTGAGACTCTCATCAACCTAGTGAGACCCTGTTTCAAAATAAAAATAAAATAGGCTTAGGGTGTAGTTTCTCTTAGGTAGAACATCCCTGGGTTCAATCTCCAGTAACACACACACACACACACACACACACACACACACACACACACACACACAGAGCCATGGTAGCATAAAATAATCAGCTATATCATGACAGTCTTAGGATCAGAAAACCAGGAAAGGGCATTCTTCTTTTCCCTGTCTTCAGATCTGGTCTTTTCAGGACTCTCTTATTTTTTTTCCCTTTCCCTTCCACTGTCTCCTCCCCACACCTCTAGGGTGGAGAGTTCAGAGGAGCCTGTGTATGAGAGTCTAGAAGAGTTCCATGTCTTTGTCCTTGCTCACGTGCTAAGGAGGCCCATAGTTGTTGTGGCAGACACCATGCTGAGGGATTCCGGAGGGGAAGGTGAGTCAGCCAGCCAGTCCTCACTCTGCCCTGAGCACCCCCTTTTTGCAGAGCTTTGGGTGAGGGGCTGGGAGGAGGGCAGGAAAGGGGACATAGAGACTCTCAAAATTCTCAAGAGAGAGAGTAAAAGCAGTTGGGGTTAATTGACAAGGCTTTTTGGGAAAAATTATTAAGCAAGTTGGAATGAAGGATGGGGGTTCAGTTGGCAGAGTGGGATGGAGATATTGTTCACCAGGCGAGAACACAGCCTTAGTACTAATCTTCATGGTTTCTTGTAGCCTTTGCCCCTATTCCCTTTGGGGGAATCTATCTGCCCTTGGAGGTCCCAATCGGCCAGTGTCACCGATCTCCTCTGGTGCTCGCCTACGATCAGGCCCACTTTTCTGCGCTTGTGTCCATGGAGCAGAAGGAGAATTCCAAGGAACAAGGTGCCGGATGCAGTGTCTGTGTCTCTAGTGTCTTTTGGTCTGCATTATCTTCACTTGAAAAAGTGGAAATGGGAGCTAACGTAGGAGGAAAGAATGAAGAGTCATGCAAGCCCAGACAGTACATGTTGATACTCTTTAACTGAGCTACATGATATACCAGAGTTTTCAAATTAAGAAAGAAAGACTGGTGGTGGGAGATGGAAGCTTTATCTATGTTCCCTGTTCCGGAGTAAGGGGCTTATGGATTAAGGCCCTAGGACCTTTTAAGTGATCCTTACTGCATTTGTCTTATCTTAATGACTTCGCATTCCCTGAATACACAGAACTGGCAAGGACATCCTGAGAGTTGACCGGTGGGCAGATGTGGAGATTAGTGGCCTGAATAGAATGCTGGGTGGCAGGGGAAACTAACCTATTTGTTTTAATGTCTGGGGCCATACATATGTAAGAGTTGAGGAGTGACTATAATTTGAGACCTGTGTGTGATTTTAGTGAAGTCAGTTTGTGTTTGTTGCCTTCCCCTCTCCCCAAGGAGATTCCTTGACGCATGTGTTTTCCTCCCCAGCTGTGATCCCGCTTACAGATTCAGAGCATAAGCTGCTGCCCCTGCACTTTGCTGTGGACCCAGGAAAGGGCTGGGAATGGGGCAAAGATGACAATGACAATGTCCGATTGGCCAGGTGAGGCAGGCCTAGCCTTTCCATTTGCTTTGTAGCTGGATCTCTTCCATGTTCAGTGGCCATGTCCTGGGGATTTTTTCTTAGCTGAAAGGCAACACAGTCACATCCCAACTCCAGTTTCTCTGGGAAGATGGAGAGCTGGAAGACGGTTGGGCATCAGGACTCTTGCATCTTGCAGTTGCTTTGTCTTTCTGTGAAAGACATGGGAGTCCTAGGATCTCAACTTGTTCTTTTCCTATAGTAGGAAGAGTGTTCCTGCACTGATACACCCCAGAATCCCCAAAACAGTGATCAGGAAATCAAGAGAATCCCAGCCCAAGTGAGAAGAGTCTTAAATAACTGACCAAGATAGTTTGTTCTGGGTTTTTCCCTTTCTGGAATTTAGTCAGCAAGAAAAATACATTCCTTCTCACTGCCAAAACCCCAGCCTGCCTCCCCCTAACCTGTGTAGCCTCCCTCCCTCCCCTGCGGTTTCACCATGGAGGGCGTGTGAACACAAGAGTTCTTCCCCAGCGCATCCTTCTTTGGGCCTCTATGACTTTGGGAGCTGGCTGAGAGGGTTTGATTTTAAAATCCAATGTTCATGGCTTTTTAAAAATAAGTCCTTACCTAATTATTGAAATCTCTTTCTAAATGATGTTTACAACAATAATAATGGTTACTGTTTAGTATTTCTTATTTTCTAGACACTGCTGAGCCCTTTCCAAATACTATTTTAATCTCCACAATGACACCATAGGATAGATAGATATTATTATTGATACCCATTACAAGCTGGGCGTGGTGGCACATGACTAATCCCAGTACTTGAGAGGCCGAGACAGGAGGATTGCAGGTTCGAGGCCAGCTTCAGCAATGTAGCAAGATTCTCAGCAATCGAGCGAGATCCTGTTTCATAACAAAAGTTAAAATAGGGCTGGGATGCCGGGCGTGGTGGTGCACGCTTGTAATCCCAGTACTTTGGGAGGCGGAGACCGGAGGATCCGGGTTCGCGGCCAGCCTCAGCGCTCTCTCTCTCTCTCTCTCTCTCTCTCTCTCTCTCTCTCCCTCCCTGTCTCTTTCTCTCTCTCTACTTAGTGAGGCCCTCCGCAACTTCGTGAGACCCAGTTTCAAAATAAAGGATAAAAAAATAGGGCCGGGGGTGTAGCTCGGAGGTAGAATGCCCCCGGGTTCAACCCGGGTTCAATCCCTGGTACGGCAAAAAAACCCAAAACAAAACAAAATAGGGCTGGGAGTGGAGCTCAGAGATAAAATGCCCGTGTTCAATCCCCAGTACCCCCCCACACCCACACACATACACTTACACAAAAAGCCATTGCAGCCCCCACTGAGCCTCAAGAAGGCAGAAGTGACTTGTTCAAGGTCATAACGCTTAGTAACTGGGGAGCTGTAATTCAAGCCCTACCCTGGTTGGGTCCTAAGCCATGTATAGCCCTCTCCCACCCTTCTTCCTAACAGTATTACATTGCTTTGCTTTTGAAAGACCACACTGAGTTTTAATTTTGCTTTTCTTTTCACAGTGTAATTCTGTCCCTGGAGGTCAAACTGCATCTGCTGCATAGCTACATGGACGTGAAGTGGATCCCCCTGTGCTCTGACTCGCAGGTGAAGCTTCCGCTACCTGCCCTCGTGGGGCCTCACCTTCAGGGCCAGGGAGAGTGAGGGGATGCTTATCTTTGAATCTGTTCTGAGCAGTAGCTTGTGAGTCAAGGTTAGAAGTAACTGGAAGAGCCACGCCTGGTGGCTCACGCTTGTAATCCCAGTACTTGGGAGGCTGAGACAGGAGGATCCGGGTTCGCGGCCAGCCTCAGCTACTTAGTGAGGCCCTCCACAACTTAGTGAGACCCTGTTTCAAAATAAAGAATAAAAATAGGGCTGGGGGTGTAGCTCAGAGGTAGAATGCCCCTGGGTTCAATCCTCAGTACCTAAAAAGAAAAAAAAAAGAAGTAACTGGAAGATGTCAGATAAGTTCCAAAGAGCACTTTTTCCTGCCTTGCTACCTATTAGTCCCCCCTGTGGGACTCTAGCCAGGCTCTCCAACCAGGCTCTGCTTTCTCATACTAAAACACAATCCTTTTTTTTGGTACTGGAGGTTAAAGCCAGAGGCATTCTACCTCTGAGCTTATACCCCCAGCCCTATTTAATCTTTTGTTTTGAAACAGGGTCTCAGTAGGTTGCTAAGAGTCTCGCTAAGTTACTGAAGCTATCCTTGAACCTGCAACCCTCCTGTCTCAGCCTCCTAAGTACTGGGATTACAGGTATGCATCACCATGCCTGGCTAATTTGACAGAAATTTATAATGAAGGACATTCTGGCATCTCCAAAATATTCTCCCTCCTCACCCAGATGCCATGTGTTGTGTGGTTACTTATTACTCCGAAGAGTAGTCAGGCTTCATTTTGGCATTTCTTTATTATAGAAAGGAGTTGGCTGGAGCAGATTCAATCCCAGTATTGTAAAAAAAAAATATATATTATAGAAGGGAGTCAAATTGCAGTGGGTGAGATAAAAGTTAGCTATTATATACATCTTTCCTTGGCCCATAAGAGAGCTGACTGGAGCCAGAGAAGGACAGTGTCCTCCTGGGTGAACTTCTCCAAGGATGGAGTTCACAGGGCACTTACAGGGCACTTACCACCCGTTTTCCACGTGCCTAATTCTTTTTTTTTTTTGCGGTACCAGGGATTGAACGCAGGGGCAGCTGAGGCTGGCTGCAAACCCAGATCCTCCAGTCTCCGCCTCCCAAAGTACTGGGATTACAAGCGTGCGCCACCACGCCCGGCTCCACGTGCCTAATTCTGATAGCAGTGGCCACAGGGAACCTGTGAGCTGATGGAGGGGGTTCGAGGTCCCGGGAGCTTCCCCCAGCCCGGATCAGTGGGATAACTGTCAATGCTGTTCTTGTCTCTCCCAGGCTCCTCTGGCCCAGCCTGAGTCCCCCACAGCCTCTGCTGGAGACGAGCCCCGCTCCACTCCTGAGTCTGGGGAATCAGACAAGGAGTCAGTTGGCAGCAGTTCTACCAGCAATGAGGGCAGCAGGCGGAAGGAGAAGTCCAAGCGAGATCGGGAGAAGGACAAGAAGAGAGCAGACTCTGTGGCTAACAAACTGGGCAGCTTTGGCAAAACCTTGGGCAGCAAGCTCAAGAAGAACATGGGAGGCCTGATGCACAGCAAGGGCTCTAAGCCTGCAGGGACGGGGACGGGCTCGGGGGGAGGCAGTGGCACTGAGACACTGGAGAAGAAGAAGAAAAACTCCCTGAAGAGCTGGAAGGGTGGCAAGGAGGAGGCAGCGGGGGACGGGCCTGTGTCTGAGAAGCCCGCTCCCGAGTCTGTTGGTAATGGAGGGAGCAAGTATAGCCAGGAGGTGATGCAAAGCCTGAGCATTATGAGGACTGCCATGCAAGGGGAGGGGAAGTTTATTTTTGTTGGAACCCTGAAGACGGGTACACGTCACCAGTACCAGGAGGAGATGATCCAGCGCTACCTTTCTGAAGCTGAGGAGAGATTCCTGGCCGAGCAGAAGCAGAAGGAAGCAGAGAGGAAGATCATGAATGGAGGGATAGGGAGTGGGCCTCCTCCAGCCAAAAAGCCAGAACCAGATGGCGGGGAGGAGCAGCTGACCGCCCCCCGAGCAGAGTCCAAGGCAATGGCGTTCTCTACTGGCTACCCTGGGGGCCTTACCATCCCTCGGCCTTCTGGGGGTGGAGTTCACTGCCAGGAACCCCGGAGGCAGTTGGCAGGGGGTCCATGTGGGGGGAGCCTGCCACCATATGCCACCTTCCCCAGACAGTGCCCTCCTGGGCGACCCTACCCCCACCAGGACATCACCCCTTCTCTGGAGCCAGGCGGTCACTCCAAGGATGGAGTTCTCAGGGGTGCATTGTTACCACCCCACTTCCGTGTGGCTGATTCCTATAGCAACGGCTACAGAGAGCCCCCTGAGCCAGATGGATGGGCTGGAGGCCCCCGGGGGCTTCCCCCAACCCAGACCAAATGCAAACAACCGAACTGCAGCTTCTATGGACACCCTGAGACAAACAACTTCTGCTCTTGCTGTTATAGGGAAGAACTGAGGAGGAGGGAAAGGGAGCCGGGTGGGGAGCTGCTGGTGCACAGGTTCTGATGCGCGGGACCCTGGAGGGCAAGGGGGCTTAAACAAAGAAAGTTAAGTGCAACTCATTGGCTCATCAAGACCCAGCCCCCGTGTTGATGGGGCAAATGCAGAAATGTTGGGAGCCTGGTTGGAACCTTTTAAGTGTGACGCTGAAGTGCTGCTAGGCTGGCAAGAGCAGGTCAGGGCTGGACGGTGCCTCGAGGTGTTCTGTTCCTTTGCAGAGCTTGGCTTGATGGGACTGAGGAGCTACAAGGAGGGGAAGATGGTAACTCTGTCTCAAAACCCTCTTGGTCCCATCCCAGGGCCCAAGGGAAAGTAGTAGGGGAAGGTTTGTGTGTGGGGGTGGGAGGTGGGCAGACACATCTCCAGGAGAAACAGGTACAGGAGGTTCTCAGTTAAAGAGAAAATAGACCAAAGTTCTTTTAAGTTGGAAAAAAACACATGGTGGTGGAGTTGGGAGTGTGGAGGGAAACAGGTGATGGACAGATTTACCATTGATTTGAATTAAGGGAGAAATTAGGGTTGGACAAATTCTTCCTCCCAAGGGACCTGGAAAGACAAGGCAGAAATGTGTGCTCTTGGGTGCCTGTTAGGAAGAGAGGGCAGTTGGAATCCCCGTGTATGGAAATGGGAAAGGGAGGAACTTAAAAGGGGATTCTTTTTCCTCTTACGTTTTATTTCCTTCCAAACAGTCATCTGTCATCTGTTCTAGTTTGAGAGGAGATTGCCTATTGCCCGCCATCTTTTTCTCATCCTTCAGGGCTGAGCTTAGCTAGGTTAAGAAGGTTGTGATTTAAAAAAAAAAAAAGGCTTTTTAATTTTATTAAAAAAAAAGTTCCCTCTGTGAAAGAGAAGAGAGTGATGGGAAGAGCAGCTGTGTGTTGATTTTTCTCCAGGTGAGTGGGTACAGAGTGAGTTTTATCTACTTAGCAATAACCATATGCGGGGTTTGCTGCTGCTCGGGAGGGCGGGGGAGGACTGACATTTGGCCAGACTGTTTCAAACAAAACCAAAAACCTAAGTAGAGCACTAACATCCTTTGCTGCTGTGTTTCTGTAGAAAGCAACTTATTTTATTGACTGATTTTTTTTAAGGAAAAGAAACAAAAAGACCCCAACAAATGAAAACATTTTAAAAAATGATTATTTTTTTTTTCCTATTTAAATGATTCTTTCTCCTTCCTCTCTACTTTTGGAGAATGAACTTAACATCCTGGCTTCTTTTGTCAAGCCATAGTTGACCTTAATCTGTGGTTAGTTTATTAAAATAATAAAAAATAATTTGTAAGAAGAGATATTTTTGATATTAGGACTGATGTTGAAACATGGGTGGGGGTTAGGGGCAATTTATAAAAAGGTAGTTAGAGAAATATATTTTAGTGAACTATAACCACAGATCACAGATTACTCCCAATGAGCTGATCTGTCTTTGGATTTCTCCCTTTCCCTGACCCGACCCTGTTATCCAGGGGGTGGGAGTGGGGACATGGACACAGTAGGGGAGCTCCTTTGCACTTTGCACAAAGCACAAATCTGGACAGCCTATCCTCTGGCCAGAGCCATTTCAAAGAGCTTTAAACCGGAAGACCTATCCTGGGCCAATTTTCCTTTTTCTTTATATTTTTTTTCTGGAGGAAAAAAAAAATCAACTATGCAATTGAATACACTCCTGGGTGCATATGGAGAAGGGGAATAAATGTACTTAATTGTCCAGAGTGTTAGTTGAGGCTATTTTTCTGTACTTGGATTTCTCCTTTGAGGTTTGTACTCATCACCCATCTCCTGGAATGTAATCCCCACATTTGATCTAAGGCACACATGGCTGGGTGTGTGTGTGTGTGTGTGTCTGTGTGTCTGTGTGTCTGTGTCTGTGTTGGGGGGAACTCATATTTACATAAGTTGCTTTTGCTCAGTCCTGAAAGTTTTTGTCCCATTCCCCCCTCCAACTCCCTGCAGCAACAAAGCCAACCAAGACTTACTCCTCATTGGAATTGCTCAGTTTAAAAAGGTTCCTTTCTCCTCAACAAACTTGAAGTCACTTATTTTCCAAATCTACTAGTCTTATGATTAACAGTTTCCTGTTGCTATTAATTCTTAGGCTTTTATTTGACAGTAGACTGATTTTAAAGAAGCAATGAGCTCCAAGGGTGGGATGTGTCTGTTTCTGGGCAGAGCCAGAACCTAGAACACTCCCCACACTCCCCTCTGGTGCATAACTGAAAGGGGACTCAGTAATCAAGATAACTTTTTTTTTTTTTACGAATTCAGTATTTAAAGAAATTAATGCCAACAATCTGTGTTGACCAAATTATCAAAATTTTAAAGACAGGATCTGACAGGACCAGGAGTAGGTTGAGGGAAGGGAGGATGAATTGAGCAAGTATGGGGATGAATCCTGCTTTTATTTGGGTTTTTGATACATTGTTCATTATGAATTTTTAATATTAATTTTGACTTTTAAAAATATTGCATCGGAATAGTATTTGTCTTGGTTCTGGGTTTTCAAGCACCCCTGTCCATTTGTCCTCACAGTGAGTGAGTGTCCTGTTCACCTCATCCTAGTCTTGTCCCTGTTTCTCGGGTTTGAACAGCACTGGGGAGACCACTACCACGTGAGCTCCCTCGGCTGGTTACCACGCGCTGAATCTGCCCAGCGTGCCTCACCCTGTCTTAGGCCTCCACATCAGGATGCTGGCCTGGACCAAGAGCAATGGAAGCAGACCAGGGTTCTCCCAGAGAATGAAACCAGGGACATTGATTCTCCACTAGACTGCTGTGTTTTGATTTGATCTGTTATAGATTCTAGTTAACACGATTTGCTTTTCAAAACAGGACAAATGAACAAAAGCAGAAACCTCGTATCATGTTTTTTATTTATAAATTAGCCAATCCAAATTCCTTTTTCCCTGTTTTCAGAGAAAAAAATGGAAATTTGGGGGAGGGGAGTCCTAGGGGTGTATATGGTAAAGTAGGGATTTAGGTCCTATAGCTTTTTATTGAGAAATAAATTATTTTTGCCTTGAAAGATGAATATTAAGGCTTTGAGAAACCTCTCCATTCTAGAGATGTGGGACCCTGAGATAATGGATTTTTTTTAATAGGGGGTAGTGAAGTTTGTTTTGTTTCATTCTTTTGGGGAGGGGTTGGGTGGATGGGGGTTAAGGAATAATGCCAGGGAAATAAAGACAGACAAGGATTGGTTTGTGGTAGGTAAGGAAGACAAGGGGGTAGAATAGGCAAGCCTATGCCTATGCCTACTGTGTTTGGGCGAAGTAAGGCAGGGCTATGTACACGGCTTGCACTCATGAGCAAAACTTGGCTGAGGAGTAAGTGAGTGAAGGGGGAAGGTCGGCCCTGTGTCCCTAGATAAGGTATGGCATCATCTCTCAGGCTTAAATATAAGTGCACTTAGTTTCTTGGATCCAGGGCATCTTAGATACCTACTGAAGTTTTTAATGGAGAGGGATTTCCAGGGTTCTTATTTTTCCCCTTTTGGTTTAAGACAGTGCCATCCCACCACCCTACATCGTCTGTCCCACCCACAGTGGAACAAATACACTATAGGGTGGGCCTCCAGATCCCTCCCTTAACCTATGCTGGTTTTACTCAGAGTTACTGAGTTTCCCCCTCATAATGTTTTTTTCCCCCTTGTGGTATTGCAAATGGAACCTATGGGCTTTCTACCTCTGACATACACCCCTAGCCCTGTTTCATTTTTATTTTGAAGCAGGGAGGGTCTCCCTAAGTTGCTGAGACTGGCCTCAAACCTCTACTCCTCCTGTCTCAGCCTCCTAAGTACTGGGATTATAGGCGTGTGCTACCATGCCCAGCTCTCATACTGATTTTTATCAACAAAGTAAGTAGGTTATATATATATTTTTTAAAAAGGCCTTGTTATACTAGCTGTTGGCCATCCTGTAAGTTCTATGATAGAACACATCTTTTTTTTTTTTTTTTTTTTTTTTTTTTTTGCGGTACCGGGGATTGAACGCAGGGGCATTCTACCTCTGAGCTATACCCCCGGCCCTATTTTTTATCCTTTATTTTGAAACTGGGTCTCACGAAATTGTGGAGGGCCTCACTAAGTAGCTGAGGCTGGCCGCGAACCTGCGATCCTCCTGTCTCAGCCTCCCAAGTACTGGGATTACAAGCGTGCGCCACCACGCCCGGCAGGACACATCTTTTTAATGTATCTTTTAAAAATTACATCTTTTTTTTTTTAAGATTCAACCCCTTTAAACAGTAGGGGATGGTGTTACACTCAGCACTGTGCAGGGCCTTGGGATGGAAGTACCTTCCCTCTCCTGTAGGCTCAGATCTTCCCAAAGCAAAACTAAAGCCCACAGACCAATAAAACAAAAATTAGCAATGACTTCATATTGTATATTTGGGAGGTGATACTGAGCCCTAAAAAATTTGAGTTGGGCTCAGTAACTTAGAATCTAGCACTTACCTTTTTTGTGTGTATGGTACTGGGGATTGCACACAGGGCTAGCTCTTTTTATTTGGGGACAGGGTCTCCCTAAGTTGCTGAGGATGGGCTTGAGCTCATGATCCTCCTGTCTCAGCCTCCCAAGCACTGGGATTACAGGTGTGCACCACTGTGCCCGGCTTAGCTTTTGCTACTGTCATGTTTCTTTCCAGAATGAAGGAGCATTTTCAGAGATGATTGTCCCTGAGTTACTCAGACATCTCTGGGCTCCGTGTCCACTTCTTTCTGCAAGGAGGCGGTACCCCCCCAACATACAGCCACTGGAGAGAAGACAGAATTAGAAGCCCCTACCCTGCCTGGAGCCACCTGCACACAGTTTTCTAATTTCCTTCTTTCCCTCCGGGCCCTTCCACTGCAGATCTTCCAGTGAGTCACACAGGCGTTCTGTGTCTTGTACTTTGCAGATACCAAGTCTGCAAATCACAGGGTGTGTTGATCCCTATACTTAAGTTGATTAGCAAAATATTTATTATGATGTCCCCCTGTAGACTCCGAGCCACCTCCCTTCACTGGCCATGTGGGGAGGGGCAGTAGAAAAGAACAACGGAAGCTGCTGAGAGGAGTGGGGGTGGGAAGGACCTTGGCCTCTTTCTGTGCTTATTACTGGCTCTGTGACTCATCTTGTGAGTCACTCGGCTCCACCTCCCTCCTCCGGCTGCCCCTCCCAGCAGCCTTCACTCCTGGCATAAACCTGCAACCAGAGCAGGATTCTGAAAATGGAAAATTCTGATACAGCCCCTTGCCTCTCCCCCCTTCCTTTCCTCCAGTAAACTTGTGCTGGGTTTGTGTTGGGGGTGGTGAGAGGTAGTCTTCCCGTTCCTTAACCCTCAGCTGCTGCCCCCTTTGCACTCCTGGTTAGGTGCTGATCCAGATCACCCAGTTTACTTCTCCCTTTGGTCCCCCCATTCCCCTGATGGTTTTTTCCCTCTGAATTCCTCTGCTGCTCCCATACCTCAAAGTATTAAAGAACAGAATGAGGAGGCTCTTGAACGAAGAGTGGCGGGGAGAAGGAAAGTAGCTAATGGGATTTTCATATTGTGGTGCGCGCCTCTTCCTCTGCTGTTTTCTTATTCCAACAGATTCAGGGGAAGTATTTTCCTCCTCCAAGAGGTTGCGGTCCATGGGAAGCGGGGCTCTGCGGGGTGGGGGTGCTCAGTAGCGTTACAATTAGGCTTCTGGGCCCCCTTTCTAGCAGGTGTATACCTCTTTGTTCCAAACTGACTCCCTGTCTCCCAATATCTTCACTATTTCCACAGTTGCAGCCAAGACAGGGAACTTTCAAAACTGAGGCCTGAAGGGTGTGTGTGCTGGGGGGAGGGCAGAGTTGAATGTCAGTTTGGAAAACTGCCCCTCCCAGGATTGCTGCCTCTGTACAGAATGAAAAAACAATAAAACAGCAGCTCATTAACTCTTTTTTTGTATTTTATTTCCTATTTCATATCTGAATATAGATTTTTGCATTGCTGCCCCCAGCTCACCCTCAGTTGTATCTCCTTTACTTGCTTCCTAGACCCCCCCCCACTGTCTTTGCTTCTTGGGTTGCGACGGGAAGGAGGGGGGCTGTGATCATGGAACTGAAGAGTTTCCAGCCTTCAGCTTTGAAAGTCTTGAACATAAATCATTCATTTGGGGATTTGGTGTCTGGGCTGGAGAAGTGGAGTCATTACCTGGGGTGGGGGTGGGGAGGTGCACCTGGCGTGCTTTGCGGGAAAGGTTAAGTGTAAGGTCTCTTCCTTGGCCTCCCAGCCCCACCCCCAAGACACGCACAGAAACATACCTGAGCTGGCCGAGAGGCATCTCAACTACTTTTCTTCGTACTTGACTGCACTCTTCACAGGAAGTGTTTTGTGCTCTGGAGAAGGATATACAAAAACACCTCGGCCAACCCCTCCCCAGTTCTCAAGCCTCCCCTGACAAAATCTTCTGAGGTCCACTGCCCAGATACTTCTCCTCCTCAACCACTTGAGTTTGGCAGGGGAGGCAGTAGGGAGACCTGAACTACTTTGCATTCCTATCCCTATCGTCCCCTTTAAGAAGACAAAAAAAAAAAAAAAAACAACAACTGAGTTTCCCAGGGAAGTCATCACTGAAGAGTCCAGAGAAGTGGCCCAAGTGATTCCAGTTTCAAAATCAGTATTCCTGGCCCCCTCAAACAGTCTCTAATACTCATGAACAGGAAGAGACTAGGATATGGGTGTGGGGATATTTCTCCCAGTTCCACGTTTTCTCCCATTTTTTGCAGGCTCTTCCATTTCCTCTCTACTTTTCCAAAATTGTGCGTATTCTCCTTTAAGAGGTTGGGCATCTCTCCCGCCCTCTCCTGAGTCGACTGAAGTTTCCGAGAAGCTCACTGTGGCTGGGAGGGACACACCTTTAAGAAGACCCCCAAACTGTGCTCTGTGCACCCCAGATGCTCCTCTCCCTCTTGTCCCCGCACCCCGCCCTGCTTGCTGACCTCCCTCTTCTCAACTAGAAGATCCTGCCTCTCCCCAGAGGAGCTGAGCATCCTTGAGTTTTCCCACCCTTAACTGCTCATCTCCGGATGGAGCCAGAGAAATGTGGTGGGGGGGCCGGGGCCAGAGTTTCAACATTGCCCCCCAGAAGGAGGAGCCAGAGATGGGGGTAAGCAGAAGGAATTTGGGGAGCCAGCCAGAGGGTGTGAATGGGGATGTGGAGGAGATACGGAGGGGAAGGACCTGGAGGAGGAGGGTGTGTCTGTCATATCAACTTGGGTTGCTGGAGCTTGGGCTGCCTTTTTCACCGTCTCAAGTTCGTGGTCTCATTATCCATTAACCAGCCCCTCCCTTTACTGTCTGCCAACCTGCCTTGAGCTCCCCAGACACTGAGCTCAGTTTCCCCTGAGAGTCTGCATGTAGGCCTCCACGGCAGCTGCTGGGATAATCCCAGACCCCAGAGTTGGGGCAGCCTCGGATTAAACCTACACCCTTCTCAGCTCTCAGGACCAAAGTCTGTCCGGGGAAGCAGAATGCCGGAGCCCAGGAGTCGTCAGCTTGGCAGCTGCCTGGCCTCTGGATGCCTCCCAGGTAATCATCTGATCTCCCAAGACTCCTCCAAATTCATCCCACCTCACCCTTGTTTCACACCCTCACCAAAGACACCTGGGATTCCTCTCCAGGCTCAAAGTGCTTCTGTCCGAGGCTGGCTCTCTCCTCTATCCAGAGGCGGCTGAGAGCTTGGACTTTGATATTCTCCCTGTTTTCTCGACTCTGTTACTCCTTTTCTCATTTGCTTATTCAATAACAATTTGAGTGCCTACTATGTGCCCTGGTTTATACAGCTCCATTCTAGTTATAAAGGTAAAAACAACAAACACAATTTTTTTGTTGTTGTTGTTGTTCTTCAGCTTACATTCTAGTGGGGCTAGGGGAGGATTTTAACCTTCCTTCTTTAGATTCTCCCTGGCTCACAGGAGAAGGTGTATATATACAAGGGTAGTCAACACTGGGGATAGTCATGACCTGGTTCCCTTTCTTCTCCTTTAGGGGAGCAGGTCTTAGCGTGGGCCCCAGGGCTGAGGAAAGGCCTGGAACCTGAATTGCCCGGAACCCTGGTCTGCACCAACTTTAGGGTCACTTTCCAGCCCTGTGGATGGCAGCGGAATCAGGTGAGGTGGTTTGAGCAAGAGAAAAGACAGCTAGAGCTAAACGGGTAGGACAGTCTAGAAGGACTTAGACAACCATCACGGGTTAAGGGTTGTCTTTTTTTTTTTTTGCGGTACAGGGGATTGAACCCAGGGGCGTTCTACCTCCGAGCTACACCTCCAGCCTTATTTTTTATACTTTATTTTGAAACTGGGTCTCATGAAGTTGCAGAGGGTCTCACTAAGTAGCTGAGGCTGGCCACGAACCTGGATCCTCTGGTCTCCACCTCCCAAGTACTGGGATTACAAGTGTGCGCCACCACCCCGGCCTAAGGGCTGTCTTTTGAACGTATATAGTCAATGGGGATTATTTCTAGGAGAGTTGTCCCCTACAGGGGGTGGGGCCACCAAGGTAGGAAAGTGAGGTTTATTTCAGACGCCTGCAGCCACCATCCTGTGCTTCCTCTAGGACATTCCCCTAAGCAGTGACTATGACTTTGCCCTGGTCAACATCGGGCGGTTAGAGGCTGGTGAGTCTGTGGGTTTGGTGAAAGGGGTGTCGGAATCCTCCTCATCCTCCCTCTAGCCTGAAAAGACAGCCAGGGCTGGGGTGGGGTGGCTGGGAGATTTCCTCCCAGAGGGACCTCATGGTCACATTGCCCTTTAACTCTTGACTCCAGTGAGTGGTTTGTCCCGAGTTCAGCTCCTCCGTCCAGGGTCCCAGCTTAAATTTATCCCAGAGGAGATTCTGCTTCATGGCCGAGACTTCCGGCTGCTCAGAGTTGCTTTTGAGGCTGGAGGACTAGAGCCTCAGGCCTTTCAGGTAAGAGGCCCCCCGACCCGTAGATCCCTCCTCTCCTTAGAACCTTGAGGTCCTCTCCCTGGCAATTTGCCATCCTCCCCCATCCTGCAGGGTCCAGCTCCTCATTTCTTTTGCTCCTGAGCCAGGCTAAAGAGCTGGGGTAACTGATAGTCTCCTGGGAGTAAGGGGCCTGAATCAGTAAGGGGTCTGGCTCTGCCAAGTACCGGCAGTATGACTGTGGGCCAGTTCCTTCCTCGGGGGAGAGTTGCATGATACCATTCCTCCCAGATTTAACGTGATTCCATGGTTCTAGAAATGTTCTCCTGAAGTGGAAGCCCCCTCTCTAGGGACTGCCTTTGCTGTGCCTCTCTACTGGTGATAAAGACAGTAGAGCGGCCACACCTGGGCTCCATGTCCTTCTTTCCACTTCTTCAATCTAAGACAAAAGGACAGGATGTACTTTCCCCCACAGGTGACCATGGCCATTGTCCAAGCCAGAGCTCAGAGCAGTCCAACCCAGCAGTATGTGGGGATAACCCTGAGCAAGGCTGGTGAGTGAGGGTGCTTCTGGGTAAGGAGTCTGGAAAAGCGGGGGCTGGCCGAAGAGCTGAGAAGCTGTCACTGGACCCTCTTCTTTCTCTTCTGTGCCTAACTTCTGCCCCAGGCCAGGGTTCTGGCTCCAGAAAACCACCTGTTCCTCTCTTGGAGACCCTAGAGGACTGGGAGACTGAGCGGAAGCAGCAGGGGGCTAGAGGCTGGAGGGTCAGCACCGTCAATGAGAGGTTCGACATTGCCACCAGGTGACCTCCCAGTCCACCCCGAGCCCTGCCTCCCTGCCACAGTTCCCTGATTCTCTAAAGTCAGGACTTCCCACAAACACCAGCCTCCTAGGACATCCATAGCTATCCCCGCTGCCTCAAAACCTGGCATCCCTTGGCACGGTCTCTTGAAAGCAGCTTCCTTGTAGTTACAGCTTTACAGTGCAATGAGGTCATTGAGCCGAGCTGTGACATCACTCTCCATTTCGCAGCCTCCCCCGTTACTTCTGGGTCCCTAACCGGGTTCTGGACAGTGAGGTCAGGAGAGCATTTGGCCACTTCCATCAGGGCCGTGGACCGGTCAGTGAGAGGGCTGGGGGAATGCTTGGGATTAGAGGGCCATGGGAGGTCGGGGACAATGTGGAGGGAGGGATCCCTGTGACGTCACTGTGGGGGCGAGGGTAGTCTGGGGCTAGTTCCTCCCACGATGACCCTCTTCTTCCCTTTCTAAAGCGCCTGTCCTGGCATCACCCTGGGGGTAGCGACCTCCTCCGCTGTGGAGGCTTCTATCCAGCCAGTGACCCTAGCAAGGAGGATATCAGGTGAGGGGCTTGATGAGAAGACTCAAGGCTTAGGTGTTCGGGGTAGAGTCCTTCATTGAATTTCTGACTTCCTCCCTTCCCAGAGCAGTGGAGTCCATGCTCCAGGCTGGGCATTCCGACGTTGTCCTGGTCGACACTGTGGATGAGCTGCCTAGTCTTGCAGATGTTCAACTCGCCCACTTGAAGCTGAGGGCGCTCTGCCTGCCTGGTGAGAATAACCTTTGACCCCTCACCCCTAGGTCTGCTGGCCCTAACCTGGTTTACCCTTTTGTCTGCTACAGATGAGTAATAACCCTCAACCCAATGGTCCTTAGTTTTCTACTCAACTCCCATCTCCTACAGACTTAACAGAATGCCTGTCTTCTTGGCCCCAACTTAATTTTTTTTCAAAATAGCTGTATGGCCACGCACAGTGGCACACACCTATAATTCTAGTACTTAGGAGGCTGAGACAGGAGGATTGCAGGTTCAAGGACAGCCTCCACAATTTAGGAAGACCCTCAGCAACTAAGCGAGATCCCATTTCAAAATAAAAAATAATTCTGGGTGTGGTGGCACATGCTTGTAATCTCAGTACTTTGAAGGCTGAGACAGAAGGATTGTAGGTTTGAAGCCAGACTCAGCAATTTATTTATTTATTTATTTATTTATTTATTTATTTATTTTATTGCGGTACCAAGGATTGAACCCAGGGGCATTCTACCTCTGGGCTACACCCCCAGTCCTATTTTTTAATCTTTATTTTGAAACAGGGTCTCACTAAGTTGTGGAGGGCCTCACCACGAACTCAGATCCTCCAGTCTCAGCCTCCCAAGTACTGGGATTACAAGCGTGTGCCATCACGCCCAGCAGACTCAGCAATTTAGTTAGGCTTCAGCAACTTAGTGAGACTTGTTTCCAAATAATAAAATAAAAAAGGGCTGGGGGTGTAGCTCGGAGGTAGAATGCCCCTGGGTTCAATCCCCAGTACTACAAAAATAA
>PVJS01033264.1:0-22277 GCA_004027185.1 Glis glis | reverse complement strand
AGGCTGGCCTCAAACCTGAGATCCTCTTGTCTCAGCCTCCCAAGCACTGGGATTACAGGCCTGCTCCAAAGACACCATCCCTCAAGCAGCATGCAGGGCATTGGCGGCTGGGCTTCAGCTGTCCAAGTGGCATAAGACTTGCCTTTCAATGGTAATACAATCTTTCTTTTTTTTTTTTTTTTTTTGCGGTACCGGGGATTGAACGCAAGGACGTTCTACCTCTGCGCTACGCCCCCAGCCCTATTTTTTATACTTTATTTTGAAACCGGGTCTCACGAAGTTGCGGATGGCCTCACTAGGTAGAGAGAGACAGGGAGAGAGAGAGAGAGAGAGAGAGAGCGAGCTGAGGCCTCCACCATGCCTGGCTGGTAATACAATCTTGCGTGGATCTTTTGACTCAAGAATCTCTTTAAAAATGCTTAATGTTGAGCCAGGCGTGGTGGCACACGTTTGTAATCCCAGTACTTGGGAGGCAGAGACTGGAGGATCGGGGTTCGCGGCCAGCCTCAGCTACTTAGTGAGGTCCTCCACAACTTAGTGAGACCCTGTTTCAAAATAAAGAATAAAAAAAGTAGGGCTGGGGCTGTAGCTCGGAAGTAGAATGCCCCTGGACTCAATCCCCAGTACCAAAAAAAAAAAAAAAGAAAAGCTTAATCTCGCTCATGTTTCCATGTTTCTTAAAGAATAAAGGAAGAAACACATGCAAGTAGAAGCCGAAGAGGAAAGCCTTGAACAGAAACCCTGGTGGAATGGACCCTTTGCAAAACCCCTTGTCTTCGTTTTATCTGGACAGTAAAGCTTTCCTTTCCCTTCCTCTGCGCTGTTCTCCCACTTCCTAATGCCTGTCACTGCCCTGAATCTCTGTTCCCATGTGGACCCTTGTGATGCCTGCCCACTGGAAGCACAAAGGTCCTTTTCAGAAACTCAGGCCATATACTTGTTTGGTCCTTACGAGCAGCTTACTAAGTCACCTCACATCCTGGGGCACAGAGTACTATAGGTAATTAACGCTATGAATTCCCTATAAAAAAAAAATCCAAGCCAATGTACCCTTGGTCAAAGATTTCGAACACAAAACAACCCTTTGTGTGAACAGGAAACTGATTTGCGTACTTACTGTTAACTAGACAAACAACTTGTAAGTGAATTGCATTTGTTCTCTTGGCGGC
The DNA here is from genome assembly GCA_004027185.1 of Glis glis. Taxonomy (NCBI): domain Eukaryota; kingdom Metazoa; phylum Chordata; class Mammalia; order Rodentia; family Gliridae; genus Glis; species Glis glis. Next base: position 21,108 of record PVJS01033264.1, on the reverse strand, counting down.
TCTGTTTGTATAAAGAGGCTTAACTGGAAGATTAAGACAAATTCTATCTTAAAATTTTGTGTTGTAAAACCATACACCTGCCCAGAGTTCAAAGGACTATGGTCTTATTACAGGTTGTATAAGCATTAGGAAATTTTTATATTAAAAAAATCGTTCATAGTAACAAACCAGGGTATATAACGCACCCCCCTCCCTGCGCCCCAGTCCAAGGTTTCTTGAGCTCTCAGAGCAAAAAGAGAAAGTCAGGCTTACCTGCTTCCTGAAGGAAGGCAGCTAGATGAATAGGGGCTTGGGAAACTTCCAAAGTCCCGTGGAGGGGGGGAACAGGTGACCACTACAAGGCAAGCGAAACATGAAGTCACTTTGGGACTCTGACAGACGGTGACTTAGAATTTTACTAGCTATGGTTATAAAAAAAATGCTGCTTCCTAGCCTGGAGGCAGTTATCTTTTGTGTTCTATCAAAGATCGTGAGCTTGGGGAAAGAAAAGTAGATAGGAAACAGAGGGGAAGTTTTAGAGAAGCGACAACAGCCTTCAAACTTTCATCCAGGCTCAAACTTTCTGGGGAACTACCCACACACAAGATAATATTAATATAATCCAGGTGTGCAGTGGGTGTAGCAGGGAGGGGCCCATTCATCTAGGTGTTAAGAAAATGAATGCTGTTTTTATTACTACCTGCAATTTTCAAATTAATGACCTAATACTGCACAGGATGAATAGACTACCTCTTAGAGGATAGTTGGATTTATTTTTGTAACCCAAAGCAGGAAATGCTTTCGCTGGGCTCTGTCCCTCTCATGAAGCTGCTCTGGGCACCCTGCCAAGGATTGCTCACCAGGCCCCTCTGCCGTTTCTTCGATCCCATCCAATCCTGATGCTAATGCGCTCACTTCTTTTCTTACGTCTCTCCTTAGTGTTCCTCCTGCATGTTAGGTAACAGAGGCAACCGGCATCCCCTGGATGCCTGCTTAAAACAGGGAAAGACCAGCTTGGGCAGATGTAGAGAGCAGTTGTCGGCTTTGTCTTTAAAACACGGGGACACGTACAAATCCACTAAAACTGAGACTAGACTGTGCATTCGTGGGGCTCAGGGTGATTGTGTTATTCTTAGATGAAACAAATGGTCTTTGGGAATTTGAGCTATTCCTATGGATTCTTCCTGTGTGTGTGGAAAGGGGTGGGTGACTGGTGAGCTCTATGCCAGGAAGTCTCCTCCAGTGGAAATTCATGGAATGCCCGATGGCAGCCTCCAATCTCTAGCCCCTTGCTCTCCTCAATCTCCTGGTAAATAGGGCTCTGTTTCTTTCACTGAAAGAATTGTGTCTTAATTATTCACTTTCCAGAGAAACTTTCTTTATGAAACCTCCAACATTTAAGCCTCTTAGCAGTTTCCCGTCCGTTTTAGCAGAGGTTTCAAACCAGCTGAACTCAGAAACACGTTCGTCATTCAGGCTGTCTCTCAAGCTTTCCTTCTCTTGAATTCCAATGCCCATGCCGCTTCTGGGTAAGTAATACATTTCATTGTATAAGCCCAGCTAAAACCCCCTAAGTAAACTTGCTGGAGTTCAGCGCAGGTAGGAGGACTCATGAAAGCTGCATGGACTGCCCCTTGCTGGAGTGTCCTCCGCTTTCACCCCAGCATGGGCCGCTCTCCTGGACGCACCCTCTGTACACGATCAGCTCGCCCACTCTTTCATTTCCTGCTATTGCAGCAGGCAGCGAGAGACGCCCGTGTCCAACTTCTGATTGCACTACTTCCTGGCTGTGTGACCTCGGGGACAGTTCTTTCGCCTCTCTAAGTCTTGGTTTCGGGCCTAGGACTGTGCCAAACACCGTCTTATCTGGTCTTCCTTTCTGGATTTTCCCCCTTGGAGTCAGAGGCCATTTCCACCTAAACCGAGAAAGACAAAAGCATTACCACGCAACTAACAAAGGGTTGGTGGTGTTCCTTGACCCTCCCTTTCTAAGATTTCCTATTTCCTGCTGCAGCGGCTGAAATTAGGGATTCACGGACTTAAACAGTTGCTATTGACTCCGTTCACATCTTCCTGTGACGCTCACAACACTTAGAAAAAGAGAGAGAAGTACTTCAGCGGTGATGCAAACTTTAATGCTTGTTGAATGATGAATGAACCCTACTTGATGGAAACTGGAGATGATATAACTTTCCAAAAAAAACTAAAAAGCATGCCTGGACCCCGAATGTATTATTCAGCAAAGCACTTTGCAACACAGAGGAGCACAGCTTGGGGACCGACCCACTTCCCTGAAAAGAGTCGGTGTTCGCGCAGGAATCGTCCAGTGGGCCATTAGATTTTCCTGTTAGGGATGTTGGATGATGAACCCAGAGAGGCCAGATCTTCCAAGTTGAAAGAAGGTCAGGTTCTCTCCTCTGCTGACACTTATCAGATGTTTCCTGAATGCCATGTGTCCGTGGCTATTTTTATGCAGACCCAGAAGTCTTTTGTTGCCAGAGCAAAGAATAATAGATCAAAACCCCAGATATAAAGAGACTTAGAAAACAGAGTTAAAAACCGATGATAACGGTAGCCATCTCAAATGGTCATGGTTGGGATTAAATGAGATCATACACGTTACATACTCAGCGTGGAGCCAGGCAAGCACTTAGCAAGGGTTAACCATTGTTATTTTTAACAAAGTATAAAATGGCATTTTGAAATTTCACAGAGACTAGAAGTAAGCTAAAAATACGCAACTATGTTTATAAATAATGGCAAGTGTCTGCTTTTAATATCTTATCATCCTATAGCATCCATTTTGGTAGGGATCCTAGAAGTGGGACCTGAGGGGATTGGGTGCCTGTGAATTATTTTTTTAATATGTTTTTATTGGTGCATTGTAGTCTCACATCACAATGAGTATCAGTTTGGTGTTAACATACATGCACACAGCTCTTGGTGTCCGTTCCCCCCACCTCCCCCCCCACATGTGGCACTGAGAATGATGTTGGTATAATCTCATATGTACACATGGTTTATGATAGTAATTCCATAGATTCACTTCTTTCTTGCCCTTCCCCTTCCCTTGTACCCCTTGTATCCCTTGCACTACTGAGGGTTCTCTGTTGTCATTGGAGTCCCTTTTGTGTCCCCACTACTCCCTAGATTGCGCATATTAACGAAAACATATGTCCCTTCTTTTTTTGTGATTGGCTAATCTCACTTAACATAATGTTCTCCAGATCTTTCCATTTTCTTGGTGCCTGTGAATTATTGAGGAGGTGCTCTTCAGGAAAAACCTACAAAGGGAAGAGGACAGGAAGGAGGGGGAGGGAGAAAGGCAGAGAAAGGATGTGGTCTCAGACTGAGTCTATCCTTGCCTTGATCCTAGAGAAGCTGGAACTTCAGTAATCCCAGAGAGTTGTTGCCCCTTGAGTTAAGGGGACTGGCCTTTTGTCCTCACAGATCCATCAGTCTTGCTGTAAGCTGCACCTCCCTCCCCCACATGAAAGATGTGCGTATAATTCCTAGGGCAAGGCGGTTTCCCTTCAGCCCAAGCAATTCTCCAGGGAAGAGGACCTGTATCAGTCCACTGCTGGGGCTGCTATAACAAAACATCATAGATTACATGGCAAGAGAGAGAGAGAGAGAGAAGAAAGAAAGAGAGAGAGAGAGAGAGAGAGAGAGAGAGAAAGAGAAAGAGAGAAAGAGAAAAGAGAGGGAAGAAAGATTCCTCTCTTCCTTTCTGTAAGGTCACAGTGGATTAGGTCCCCACCTCTAAGACCTCATTTAACCTTAATTTCCTCCTAAAGACTCTGTATCCAGACGTGGTCACATTGAGGGTTAGGGCTTCAACATATGAATTTGGGGGAGACGCAATTCAGTCCATAGCGGGAGGCATCTATCACCCTTTTATACCAACACTCACAGTAACTAAGGCATCCATCCATCCAATAGCCAGGTGAGGTAGACTGCAAAAATGATACCAAATATTCTCCTCCTTTTCGACATGACTTTGCAACTCCTTCTGTACCCTGTGTATCCGGACTGGCTTTAGGAATTATTTTGAACAACAAAATGCAATGGAAATGACATTGTGCCTGTTCTAATCCCGGAGCTCAGCTGACCTGGGGAGCTTCTAGTTGCTCTCTTGGGACTCTGATGCCACCACATGACTATGCCTGGGTCGAACCACTGGATGGTACAAGATATGGCCCCAGCCAACAGCCAGCCAGCCTACCACCAGACACTTGAACAGAACATCCGGCTCCCCATCAATCCTCGGGCTGACCATCGGCACGTGTGAGTTCAGCTGAGATAAACTAAGCCTGGCTGGCTCAGCAGAACTACCTAGCTGATTGCTAGACCTGGGAGCAATAATAAATGGCAGCTGTGTTAAGCCACTAATCTTGGAGTGGGGAGAAAGCTTATAAAACAAGACGGATAAGCCAGGTGCTATGGGGCACACCTGTAATCCCAGTACTTGGGAGGCTGAGACAGGAGGATCTCAGGTTCGAGGACAGCCTCAGCAACTTAGGGAGACTATTTCAAAAATAAAAAATAAAAACAGCACGGGGTGTAGCTCAGAGGTAAAATGTACACACACACACACACACACCTGAACAGATAACTGATTCACCCAATAAAAGGAACCTAGACAAAAGCATGGAGTTAATGCAGGTCTTCAAGCTTCTTAAAACAATAATTCCTACCATGACACCTGAAATTGTTTTTCTTAAACATTCTAGGACTTTTCAAAATAATATGAAAACTTAATATGTCACAGACACATTCTTCTAAGTAAATATTGAATCAAACCCCTATCGTCTAGTTCAATTCCTGTCTAGACTCACAGATATATATAGCTAGATTTAAAATCAGCTCTGAGCCAGGCGCACGCTTGTAATCCCAGTACTTGGGAGGCTGAGTCCGGAGGATCCAGGTTCGCGGCCAGCCTCAGCTACTTAGTGAGGCCCTCCGCAACTTAGTGAGACCCTGTTTCAAAATAAAGAATAAAAAATAAGGCTGGGGGTGTAGCCCGGAGGTAGAATGCCCCTGGGTTCAATCCCCGGTACCGCAAAAAAATAAAATAAAATCATCTCTGGTCTAAGCATGCTGCTCTCATCTTGGCCATCGAAGAAATCCATGTGAGATATACAAATAAAGCATTGTACTGAGAGAAAATATTTCAGGGTTTGCCTCCCTGCACCCCTGTATTTTATTTGTATAATCTGGCAAATAACATGTCTGACTCAATTTCCTCATGTCACAAAATGAGGTTCATATTCTACAGCTATGCAGAAAATTGTCAATGAAATAGTGTGAAAGTCTGACTAACGTGAAAAAATGTTACACGAGCATGAGTAAATTCGAGAACTATTCTGCATAACCAGGAGTCCTTGTTGAATGAAGGCTCCAAACTTCCCAAGATAAATCTAAAGTGGCCTTTGAGAAATATGTTCAAAGTTGGACCCTTTGCAATTATATTTCCTAAGAGAGTGATGAAGGTTGTCCCCACGTGTTCACCAGGGTAGAAGACATTCGACATGTGCCTTCACCAAGAACTCTGATTAATCGTGAGTCAGGAAAGAGCACTTGGTGGCATATCTCAGAATACTTCTGAACAGATTTGAAACATTGGTTCTACGTTCTTCAACAGAGCAAATAATAAAATGGAAAAGTCCTGGTTACATATTTAAGTCCTAAACAAAGAGTTAGCTTTCCAGTGCTCATTGGCTAATTGAATACAATGGTTTACTTTAGGGGACAAAATCCTATTAAAATATCAGAAAACCAGCTGGGTGTGGTGGTGCATGCTTGTAATACCTGTACTTGGAAGGCTGAAATAGGAGGAGCACAGGTTGGAGGTCAGCCTCACTGATTTAGGGAGGCTCTCAGCAACAGAGCAAGACCCTGTTTCAAAACAAAACAAAACAAAAAGGTCTGGTGGTGTAGCATGAAGTAGAATGTCCCTGGATTCAATTTCCAGTACCCCCCACACACAAATCAGAAATACAATATAAATAAATCCTAGCAGAGTGGTAAATTGGGAAGTGATGCTACCAACCAAACTTCTAGAGGATATATAGTAATTCAGGTCAAATTGCAAGTATAATTCAAGAGAGCTGAGGAAGCCACACTCTCATACAAAGAAATAGAAGGTCAAACAGAGTTTGTTTTCCCAATTGTGCCCCAAAATAATCCAAAGAGCAAAAGCAGTGGGAACTAGGGGAAAGAGCAGGATGAAGATAGTTGGTGAGGTGATTAATTAGAGGATTTCTAAACATTGACATCAGTGTCCACCCACGTACATCTCTTGTCCTGAGGGGAGTGGTTTCTTAGAGCTGCGGCCTCCTGGTTGGCCTCCTGCATCAAGCCAAGAGGATAGCTCTCTAAAGTGGAAGGTGGGGGCTGGGAAGCTCCCAGCAATTGAGGTTGGAGAAGCTGGCAGGGCTGCGGACGATCTATAGTCACTGTGAGGCACGGGGCCACCTGGCACAGGTCCTCCCACACAGACGCCTCGGCACACACTGCGGAGCCAGGGCCCCTGTGATCAGAACCTGATGTGGTGTTCCATGAGCAGCCATGTTCATTTGGGCTGGGACTCATGTCTACAGCTAGGAACAGACAACAAGAATGTCCATCAACAGATGAATGGATCGCAAAACTATGGGATATGTACACAATGGAATTTTACGCAGCCACAAAGAAGAACAAAACCACATCATTTGCAGGGAAATGGAGAGAACTAGAGAACATCATGCTAAGTGATATTAGTACTCTTAGTCACTAAGAGTAAAAAATCGATGTCCCCCCTAATCTGTGGGAGCTAGATAGAATGGGACTTAGAAGGGACTTAGAAGGGAAGAAGAAGAAATCTTTAGATGGACAAAGAAGGTGACCTAACTGAAGGAGTTGGGAGCGGGGTGGAGGGAAACACACTATAGCACATGATGTACATACACAAACCTATAAGACTCAACCACTATCCGGAGCATGAAAGGGAGGGAAGGGGGAGGGAATAGGAGGGGATTGGAGGGAGGGCTAAATGTGCAATGTGTGCATGTATGATGTTCATACCCTGACATATATCAAAATGTATAATTACAATGCACCAATAAATGAACATAAAAATAAATAAATAAATAAAAATTAAAAAAAAGAATGTAAGAATGTTCAAATCGTGAGGAAAACCAATTGCAAAGATAGCAATTATAATAACAAAAGAATGACCACAGGCAAGTTCTGAACTCTACAAGTAGAACCAACCCCCCCGGGGAAGTGATGGAATCATAGAAAATAAAAGAAAACCACAAAAGAATATAAGCATGGCAAATTAAATAAAGCTGCAGAATAAGCAAAATTTCCTCAAATTGGCTTGAAGGGATTCTGTGGTCAAATTACAATGGAAACGCAACCAGGGCGATCTCTAGAGGGAAATGGCATCAACCACCTGTTGATGCCCCAAAAAGCTGACGATCAGAAAGCTGGAAGATAGAGTTGAGTGACTGTCCTTCCGCGGGGTTCAGAAGGACAAAGAGGTGGGAGATGGGGGGAAAAGCCTAAAGGATATGAGGAAGAGATGTTGTGGAAGAATATTCATTCACTTAGTAGGAGTTCCAAAAACAGCAGAAAGGAGGGGATATCAGGAAGAAATAACAAACATCATAATAGAGAAAAATGTCCTTATCAGATCTGCAGATGAAAAGACTCAAATTAAAAGCAAAAATAAAACCTACTAGTTCATCTTGATGAAATTTCAGAACCCAAATAATAAAAAGACTGTCCCCAAATACTTGAGAAGGACAGAGTGGACCATCAGGAAACAATCTAATTAACGCTGAACTTCTTTTCTGCAAATACAGTTGAGAGAAAACAAAAGAAACACTATATTACTGCAGTTCTGAGGAAACGCAATTTTAAATCTAGAATACCACACCTCGCCAAAATCTCACTCGAAGATAATATATATTCATTTTTGGGAGAGTACGTATTTGCATCCTTACTCAGAAAATATACTGTTAAAAGAATTGTGTATGTAATTTTTTTATGTTCATTTTTTTGGTACTGGGGATGGAACTCAGGGGCATTCTACCTCTGAACACCCAGCCCTATTTTATTTTGAAACAATGTCTCACTAAGTTGTTGAGGGCCTCACTAAGTTGCTGAGGCTGGCCTAGAACCTGCGATCCTCCTGTATTAGCCTCTCAAGTACTGGGATTACAAGCGTACCCCACCATACCCGACTAAAATGTATATATTCTAAAAGGATGCATAAATATCACAACGAACACATTACATTTAATATGTACTAAGAGAACAGTACACTTAACAGTAAGAGAATATAAATTCTTCTTAAGCTCAACAGAAAATTTACATAAATTCGCCATGTACTTGTATATGCACACATTCTTAAAATTTTTCAAAATGCAGAAATTATTTGGGCAACATTTTTCTAACTCTAATGCATAATACATTAACAACAAAATAAGAGCAAAAAGCATTCCATTCCCTTGAAAACCGTTAAACTTCTTTCCGTAATGAATCCTAAGGTCAAAAACAAAAACTGACAGTACAAACAAGTTTGAGCTGAATTTTAAGTAGAATAAGACGTATAGAATGTGGCCAAAGCAATATGCAGAAGAAAATGCAGTCTTTAAAACATCTGCAAGAGAACATTAAAATTTAAAATAAATGATCTATCCCTGAATTAAAAAGCTTAATAAGGAAAATAAATACAAAGAAATTAAGAATAAAAGAAGATAGCTGTAAAATAGAAAACTAAAAAAAAGTTAAACAAATGAACGTTGTCATTTCAAAAGACAAATAAATTAGCCAAACGTTCAGCAAATATAAAAATGGGGAAGAAATCAGCAGGATTAATGAAAAAGGCCTTCTATGCTGAACTACAAGGCTTGAACTGTATTCTGAAGGTCATGGCGGAGTCATTGGGCATCTGTAAGAACTGGAATCATAGGGTTAGATTTGTGGTTTTGAGCGCAATCTCTCTTGCAGCAATGCAGAAGGAATAGAGGAGAATGCAGGTGGAGATACCAGCATCAGGCTTTGCAGGAGCCCAAATAAAGCGTTGGCAGTAGGGATAGAAGGCAGGAGAAGGATTCCAGAGATCTTTAGAGCAAATAGAGTACAGACTTTAGTGACTTACTAGGTAGCAGGAGCCAGAAAAGTAGGAGAGAAGCAGCATTGGAGAGCAAGAGATGAGAGATCCCAGGTCAGTAATGTTGAAACCCAAGTATCCTAGAAGGAGGTGGTGCATGGACTCTCAGACGCTCAGATAGGCAGTTTGAGGGGGTTCTGGATTATATACATAAATTTGGGGCTAATTTGGGTCCAATCGTAATTAATTATGGGTCCCAAATAGATTTTGTCTTTGCTACCAACTCAGATCAGTTTGTGGTGCTAGATTGAAAACACATGACTACGAGGCCTTGTCAAGGTTGAGCAGGAGCGAGTAGAGGCCAACGGCAATGAGTACCATGAGCAGGGGCCAGAGGTGTCCGTGTGGTCACTGGCACGCGGTAACTTGGCTGACCCGGTTATGAGCAGTTAAGTCATGGATGAGGATGAATTTGCCCCTAGACAGCATGCAGCCTAAGAAGAAAATAGTGGTTAAGCAGAATGAAGCCAATGAATCGCCAATATTTAAAAAGTGGATAAGAAGAAGGCTGGTCTTAGCATAAACTCAGCAAGTTTTATCAGCCTGGGTTTTAAGATTTCACCCTTATCACAAAGAAGCCACAAAAAGTTTCCTGGTTGCTTGCCTGAAAATCAATGAGGTGATTTGAAAGCTATAAGTATCAATGGACTTCACTACTTTATAGCTACACCCACAGGAATTTGAACTGGAATCGTTAATAACAGTGCTTAGGGTTATTATCCCAAATTTTAAATTTTTAAAAAGTTTTTATTTGTTTAATTGTTTTTGTGGTGTTGAGGATTGAACCTAGGGCCTCATGCATGCTATTGAGCCCCAGTCCAGGCCAAATCCTGCCCATTGGCTGTGCCTTTAATCCAAGCCTCATATGTTTAGATTCAGTAACTCTGGCCCTAAAGTAATTTCCAGAACAAATGCTTTCTTTGTCTACCCTCAATATATTTTATTGATTTTCCCCAATCCAATAAAGATAGAAATAGCCTACTATCCTTATTACACTTAAAAATTTATGTACTAATGGTAAGTTCTTAGAGATAAGACGACCTAAATCTGTAGTGGAAAAAAAAATTACATAAACATCTGTAGCATGAAGTCAAACTGACCATTATGTTTTTTCATCATATCATGTAACTCTGTGTGTGTGTGTGTGTGTGTGTGTGTGTGCGCGCGCACACGCTCGCGCGCACCACTGGGGATTAAACCCAGGGGCATTCTACCTCCGAGTTACATCCCCAGCCCTATTTTTTATTTGTATGTGGAATTAGGCTGATGAGAGTCTCACTGCTTGCTAGACTGCCCATGAACCTGAACACGTGGTTCTTGAATGAGGAGATATTCTGGTTGTGTTATGCTGTCATGATCATGGAAGGCAGCATGGGTGTTAGTCTGCGGTGTGTCAATAACTGCTCTGAAACCTTGAGTTCATTAACTGGTTCTTGGGGTGACCAACTTATCCCCATTTGCCTGGGAATTTCCCAATTTTCACACTGCCTCCCAGGAATCCCCCCTCCCTGGGAGCTGGCCGGTTACCATATTGGTGACTAGCCCTGAACCTTCATTTCCTCATTTGAAAAATGGGATAACATATTAGATACCCAGGGGTATCCCAGTCAGCTCTAAAATTCCAGTGACAGATCAATTATATGATTTGTCCTACAATGAAAGGCCAACTATCCAAATAGTCCACCTCTGTTTTACAGCATAGTATTTAATTTTATTTGTTTTTAAGCAGGGAAAAGAACACATAAAATGTATCACATGCCTAAGGCATGGGAGAATTTACTCCTATCTAGCATAGTATTTTAAATCCCCAACTTTCAACCCCACAAGATTGCACAAGTGGGTTCCACCCTCACTCACACACAAAACAAGATTAGTATATATATATATGTTTTTCAGGGACCTGAACCTAGTAGAAACTTGCAGATACTGAAGCAAGGGGCCAGGAAGGGAGCCCCATTTTGAAACTAAGAGACTTCCACTTCACAGTTCGGCCCATCCTGGCCCAGCCAACATCAGATCCCGTTCCTTTTATTCGGTGACCATCGACAACAAAGGTCCTGAATAGAGACCAGCCTGCAATTAGAATGAAAGCAGGGCTTTGTAAAGCTGTGAATACAACATGCGGTGACCTGGTTTGTATAGGGCTGGTCAAAATAAAAAGGAAGCTTTCTCTAGCTGCGACCAAGAGGTTGCTTATTTCTGCGACTCCCAGTACAGAGTCACTCAGAAAGAGAGCAGGTCCCAAGAGTGTATGTGGTTGGTTTTGCCGCCCCTCCGTTCCCATGAACAAGCACCTTCGGACAATCCCAATTTTTTCTGAGGCATAGGCATTTCTCAGTAAGGTCATCTGAGTTTTACTAGTATCATCCCTCTGGGATGTGTTTTACAGCACCAAATGAAAACCGGCCTGTCCTTTTTCAGTAAAAATTTTGTCAAATCTAAAAATCTTTTCTTTTCTTTTCTTTTTGTGGTACTGGGGATTGAACCCAGGGGCATCCTACCTCCAAGCTACACCCCCAGCCCTATTTTATTTTTTATTTGGAAACAGGATCTCACTAAGTTGCGGGGGGCTTCACTAAGTAGCTGAGGCTGGCCACAAACCTGCGATCCTCCTGTCTCAGCCTCCCAAGTACTAGGATTACAAGTGTGTGCCACCATGCCCTGCTAAAAAATGGTTTCTACAGGAAAATAATAAAGGAAAACTCAGTGCAGGGCATTAGGATCCTATGGTTCATGCTTCATAGCTTCTCACTCGTTGGGCAAGCTTTATAATGAATGGTTGAGTCAGAAGTTTGTATTGACCTTCTCCAATAGCAAAAGCTAGCCTGTCTTCTCAAGGCACTGAATTGTGGCTAACATGTCCTGAATGATGGTTGTCCCCTTAAAAGAATGGGAGATGGATCCTGAGATGCATCTAGTTTCAGGATAAGAATATCATTTAAAGCCGGGCGTGGTGGCGCACGCTTGTAATCCCAGTACTTTGGGAGGCGGAGACCGGAGGATCCGGGTTCGCGGCCAGCTTCAGCTCGCTCTCTCTCTCTCTCTCTCTGTCTGTCTCTCTCTCTCTCTCTCTACCTAGTGAGGCCCTCCGCAACTTCATGAGACCCGGTTTCAAAATAAAGTATAAAAAATAGGGCCGGGGGTGTAGTGCGGAGGTAGAACGCCCCTGGGTTCAATCCCCGGTACCGAAAAAAAAAAAAAGAATATCGTTTAATAATTAGCATGTAATAAAACTAAAATTGTAATACAGGGTACCGGGCATGGTAGTGCATGCCTGTAATCCCAGTACTTGGGAGACTGAGATAGGAGAATTGCAGGTTTGAAGCCAGCCTCAGCAACCTAGTGAGACCCTGTTTCAAAAAAATAAAATAGGGCTGGGGGATGTAAGTAAGTAGCAGAATGCAGCTGAGTTCAATCCCTAGTACCCCCCAAAATAAATTAATCCAGGGAAGATAGAACAGCAATCTTTTGTCTACAGAGAACCAAATACAAAGTAGAATTGAAGTTAGGTTTAGACTTCTCTCCTGCTTAAACATAGCTTCCTGTATTCCACACAACAAACTCTTTAGAATGGCAATATTTAAGATTTCACCACCATTTATCCTACCCGGATTTCCAATCATCTCTCCCATTTCTGAGCTCAACCCTTGCTCTCTGAGCACTTTCTTCTACCCATCATTTCCTAAGTACCCATAAGCCTTTCTGCCTCTGCACCTCCCTTGTAGAACACTTTCCATCTGGGCTGCCCTCTCCACTTCTGTCTTCTTCAAATCCTCTTTCCCCCCAGCCTCTATCCCTTCACAAATTATTTCCCAAGTGCTCCGGTCCACACTGATTTCTCCTGCTTGTAAATTCTTACAGCACATATTGTTAAGGGCTTCCATCAGATACTTAATCTACCGTTAGCTGTTTTTACACACACACGTGTCTTACCTCCCAAACCGGATACTTACAGCCGTAAAGGCAATGACTTATGCCTCGCATTTCCCCTCACTGTTATTAAATGGAACAATACAGTGTACTTAGTCCTGGATTAGGTCACAAGAACATATCTTTCCCCAGAGATTAGGAGACTTGCCGATTGATCTGAGTGGTATTATACGTGTGTCTTTTGGATTTTGTCCATGGTTCCTGTAGCATAACTCCCTCACCCAGGTAGGTCATAGAAACTCTAATCTTTCCATGCCTTTCTGTCTTGGAGTTTGCCATAAAGAAATTCTTTGGCCTACTTTACTAGATGGTAAGACCTCCCTCTCAGAAGGTGCCCTGCTCCCTACACATAAGGAAGAAATGTTGGAGAATCAGAACAGACAGGCCTTGCTGGGTTTCCCACTTCGTCTACTAGCATTAGAGCATATCTTTTTGGTCCGGTCACATTTCTGCATGGTTTTCATGCTTCAGTCATACGTATGCAATGAAGTCTCCATGGAAACTCCAAAGGACAGAGTTTGAAGAGCTTTGAAGAGCTGAACACATGGAGATTCCTGGAGGGTGCTGTGCCTGGAGAGAACCCGGAAGCTCTGCCCATTCTCCATGTCGTGACCTATGCATCTCTTCATCAGTATTATTTCTAATACCTTTACAAAAACCCAGTAAACGTAAATAAGTGTTTCCCTGAGTTCTGTGGGCAGCTCGAGCAAGTTAATCAAACCCAAAGAGGCGGTTGTGGGAACCCTGATTTACAGCAGCTTTGTCATAAACACAAGTGAAACAGCCTGGAGCTTATAACTGGCACCGAAGGGAGGAGGGCATTTCTGGGGACTGAGCTCTTGGCTGTGAGATCAGACACTGTCTCGAGGTAGTGTCCGAATTTAATTGAATTAGCAGATACCCAGCTGGTGTCCACGGCAGAAGTGATTGCCTGCTCACTGGTAGAAAGACATCCCCACACCTTTTTGGGGTCACTGAAGTCCGTGTTGATTGCTGTGGTCTGAGAGCAGAGGAAAGACCATTTGTTTTCCCTACAGTCTGAAACAATTTAAAGAAAGAGTAATTAAAGCTGGAGGGATAGTAATAGACTCCAGAGGATAAAAATAGATAATAGATAATAATAGAGTCCAAAAGGATTCTAAAATTAGAATCTGGCAAGCCACTTGTCCAAGGCCAAACAGAAATTGGGTTGGAAAATGTGGCGATAACCACTGACTGAGAAGTGGAAATATTTAAGCAAGTAATCAATTGGATTGTAATTCTTATGTCAAACTGATTCAGAGGCATTATTAATTTTTGTAGTGAAACGACATAGTCAACTAGTATTAAAGGCTAACCAGATCGAGGGGCCTACTTTCAAACCAAGCCAAAGCCAACGTAAGCTCAATTTCTCCGTTCATTTTCCTTCTTATTCAATTTATCTTCACAAGAGACTGTGTTTTTTGGCAGAATAATTGAGTGTGTTTATTGCAAAACTGAGGGGAAATTAGAACCTGCAAGCAGATGATGAAATTTGCTCAAGGACTATTGGCAAACTGTGCTTAAGACATGAAGAAATGAAGATTATAAGAGACCAAGGTTGCCGGGCATGGTGGCACACACTTGTAATCCCAGTACTTTGGGAGGCAGAGACCAGAGGATCCAGGTTCGCGGCCAGCCCCTCAGCTCTCTCTCTCTCTTTCTCTCTCTCTGTCTCCTTAGTGAGGCCCTCCGCAACTTCGTGAGACCCGGTTTCAAAATAAAGTATAAAAAATAGGGCCGGGGGTGTAGCGCGGAGGTAGAAAGCCCCTGGATTCAATCCCCGGTACTGCAAAAAAAAAAAAAAAAGAGAGAGAGACCAAGGTTGAGGAATGAGCCTTTTCAACACCCTGGTAGGGGCTCATTATGAGATACATTATTAATCTAGAGTCTCATAAGAATCCCAGATGTCTTCCACACATATTCTCTCTCTGTCTCTTTGTACAGGGGCATTCTACCACTGAGCTACACCCATCCCTATTTTATTTTTTTTATTTGAAACAAGGTCTCCCTAAATTACTGTGTGTTAGCCTCGAATCTGTGTCTCAGCCTCCCACACACTGGGATTATAGGCATGCACCACTGTGCCAGGCTGTCCCTCTTTCTCCCTGTATTTTTGGTATCTCATTTTCTATAAGACATATACAGTTGTGTAATGAGACAAAAGTAAATTTAATATGCAAGCTTGGTACCACTATATGTAACACAGAGTTTCCACTGAGGAAGAGTTTTTCAAAAAGAGAACTAGGTGACTAATAGGAAGTAATCACTTTCCTAAGTCACACTTGATAGAATTTTTATAAAACCACTGGACCTATATATGATAGAATAGAGAGAAACTTGATATTCAAAGGACCCTAGAATATTTTTATGGTATGATTCCAAAATGTATTTCTGATCCTTCTCATGAAAATTAGAATGTCCACAACCTTGGGCTAAAGATTAGGTCAGCCACACCTGCATAAAAAAATTCCTAAAGTTTAAAGAGAGAGCCTACAGAATGGGAGAAGATCTTTGCCAGCTATTCCTCTGATAGAGGACTAGTATCTAGAATATACAAATTACTTAAAAGACTTAACACTAAAAAACTAATAACCCAATCAAGAAATGGGCAATTGAACTAAATAGATACTTCACAAAAGAAGAAATACAAATGGCCAATGCATATAAGAAAAAATGTTAAACATCATTAGCAATCAAGGAGATGCAAATTAAAATTACACTGAGATTCTGTCTAACCCTAATTATAATGGCAAACATCAAGAAGCCAAACAACAATAACTGTAGGTGAGGACGTGGGAAAATAGGAACTCTTCTACACCGTTGGTGGGAATGCAAATTAGTGCAGCTGCTATGGAGATCGGTGTGGAGATTCCTCAGCAAACTGAGAATGGATCCACCATATGACCCAGCTATACCACTCCTGGGTATCTTTCCAAAGGGACTGAAATCAGAATATTATAGTAATACATGCATATCTATGTTTTTTGGCAGCACAATTCATCATACCCAAATTATGGAACCAACCGAGGTGTCCATCAACAGATGAATGGATTACAAGATTATGGGATATCCACACAATGGAATTCTACTCAGCAATAAAGAAGAACAAAATTACGTCATTTGCAGGAAAATGGATAGACCTGGAGAACATTATGTTAAGTGAGATTAGTCAGTCACAGAAAGTAAAGGGTCATATGTTTTCTCTCATATGCAGAAGCTAGGGAGTAATTGGGATACAAGAGGGACTTTAGATAATAGAGGAGAAACTCCATTGGAGCCAGGGAAGTGGTCTTAGGGAGGCCGGGGTGGGGAGAGAGGGAGAATTAATGAAGGAAACACTTCCATTGACATTATGTACATATGTAAGAATACCAATACCAATCTCAATATCCTGTATGGGGAAGGGGAGAATGGGGAGGGAGCCGGGAAAGAGCCCACCAAGTGCTGCGTGCAGGTATGTCACTATCACCATGAACTACATTATGATGTGAGACTATAATGCACCAATAAAAGCATAAAAAACCAACAAAAAATTCCCAGAGAAAAGGAAATGGGGCTCCAAGTTATACGGTCACCCATATTCAGACAATTGTAACATCCTTTATTACATTTGCTCTCTGGAGCTACATTTTCTTCCGTTCCATCAACCCCCATCCGATGTTTAACTCCTCCTGTCTTAGGATACGATTATGGTCTGCCATTTCAGTGGAGGCCTTTCAGGAATCTCACCACCTGTTCTATTACTTTGTCTTCCTTTTCCATGCCCGGCTCTACGCCGATCCCTCTCCCTCCTTCTCTGCTAAGGAGTGACTGCAGACGGTCTGGCCAGTGATTGAATGGATGGCCTTATAAGTCACTGCGCTTATTTTCTGATCTTCAGTGCTGCTCTCATCTCCTGCAGACGTCCCACTGCAACCCATGACTCTCAAGCCCCGAGCCCAATCCATGCTTTTCTCAGTCTTTGCAGTGACTTCTTGTATTTTACTTAGATCAAAGCCATTGAACAGAATATCCTGAAAATTCCCTTTTCTCTCTCAATATATTTCTGTACTTTCACCCTTCCTTCCCGACCTCTCTCAGATTACCAACCATCTTTGCTAAGTGACCCCTTCTTCTCCTCCCACCTCTTCATCAGCCCGGCTCCATTAATCATTTCCCCTGTCTTGTGACGCTGCCTGTGTTCTGGTCAGCATTCTTGAAGCTATAATCTAAAAGACTGACCACATAACTTAGAGGAAAGAAGATTTATTTTCTTACAGTTTGGGGTTCAGTCCATGTGAGGCTGGGGACCGCGGATCTCAGGGCATGGTGGCAGGAAACAGAGAGAGGGAGAGCACATGGGCTGTGCTCCTCACAGCATGGAGGCTGGAAGCAAGAGAGAGAGAGCAGAGGGAGGAGGAACCATTTATATAATCCCCAAGGCCGCACCCCCAGGGACCTACCTCCAGTCACACCCTACTGGCCTGGGTCACCATCCAGATAAATCCATTACAATGTATTTATCCACTGCTGAGATTAAAACCCTCATGACTCAATTACTTCAGCTCCAAACATTAATAAATGAGCTCTTTAGGGGACATTTTATATCTAACTATAGCAGCCTGGCCACTTTGTCCTTGGTCTCTGCCTACAATTGTGTGTTTTTCCATTCTCATATTTTAAAAAATATTTTTTAAGGCCGAGCGTGGTGGTGCACGCTTGTAATCCCAGTACTTTGGGAGGTGGAGACCGGAGGATCCGGGTTCAAGGCCAGCCTCAGCTCTCCTCTCTCTCCGTGTCTCTCTCTCTCTCTCTCTCTCTCTCTCTCTCTCTCTCTCTCTCTTTCTACCTAGCAAGGCCCTCTGCAACTTCGTGAGACCTGGTTTCAAAATAAAGTATAAAAAAAATAGGGCCGGGGGTGTAGCGCGGAGGTAGAACGCCCCTGGGTTCAATCCCCGGTACCACAAAAAAAAATTTTTTTTTTAGCCCTGTGTGATAGAAAAACATTTTTAATGTTATCCCCTGATCTCTTTATAGCCCTGGCCTTTATTTTATTTCATTAGCAAAGGCATCCCATATTTATTTCCTCAGGGATGAGATGCTACAACAATAAAATAAAAGGAAAGATTGAGTTCTAGGGTTTTCTATTTCAGACACTTAAAGTAATTGGAGATGAATCATGGAAATAAATAAGATATGGCAATAACTTTGGGCGAACACATGAGAAAAAGCCACAGACTGGGAGAAAGTATTCATAAAATATTTGTAACTTAAGACTCATGTCCATAATATATAAATATTTATAAAATCAATAATGAAAAAATAAATGAATACTTTTTGTTGTTGTTGTTATGTAGGTTGGATCCAGGGCCTTGCATATGCTAAGCTACCATTGAAGCCACATCCCCAGCCCTTTAAATTTTATCTTGAGACGGGGTCTTGCTAAGCTGTCCCGGCTAGCCTCAAACTTGCAATCCTTCTGCCTCAGCCTCCCCAAGTAGCTGGGGTTACAGGTTAGTGTCACCATGCCCAGCTACAGAAAGGAAATGCCTGAGTGATAGAAATGTTCTCTGTCTTAAGAGAGGATGGATGGCATAACTGCATGCATTTATCAAAATTCAATAAGATAAAAAACTTATCTATCCATTTTATTATATGAAAATTATAACTTCTTTTAAAAAAAAACCTAAAGAGCTAGCTCAAATATAGCTTAAAAAAAAATCGGGCATGGTGGTGCACGCCTGTAATCCCAGTACTTGTGAGACTGAGACAGGAGGATCACAGGTTTGCTGCCAGCATTGGCAACTTAGAGAGACCCTGTTTCAAAACAAAAAAATTAAAAGGGCTGGGGATGTAGCTTGGAGGTAGAATGCCTCTGGGTTCAATCCCCAGTACAACAAAAAACATATATTTTATATATATTTAATATATATATATATATATATATTATATATATAAGAAAATGTGTATATAAATTCCTCATTGATTGTATTTGGGTTATAGAAGGAAGAGAGTGGTAGAAGATAGCATGCTTTAGCTTAGCCAAAAGCATGAATAATTTAAAGTTGATTTTAGGCATTCAGGACTGAGACAGGAATAATAGAAAAATCCTTAGGATTCTTATTAAGCTTGAGAATCACATTCTGAAGATAGAGGGTTGATAATTTAGTCAACTATCGTCCTCACCAAAGCGTGTTGAGTCACCTATAAATTATGCTTTGATCTTCTCTGGGGTTATCATGCCACTAACTGAAGTCAATCTTATTTAATTTTGCTTGGGATCTACAAAGATCTCCAGTGCCAAGATGCCCTCATTTTGCTACACCCCAGTCTATATCAAATTATCTCAAAAGTATTCCACTTTTTAAGAAAAGTTTTCAGGAAAAAATAGCCTTTTCACTCAACTCTCAAATAAAAGTTCCTTGGGGAGGAAGGTGTGTCACCAAACCCATCAGTCTCAGAAAGTCTTACAGAGATGTCGGAAAGAAAAAAGGAAAGAGAGCAGACAGACAGAACAGGAATGAAAAACAGCAGTAATAGGGAAAAAAAAAAGATAAAGACAAGAATAAAAGATGACAGGCCAAAAAAAAAAAGACATGTGACGTAGCCATGGAAACGAGATACAAACACAGCCAGGGTCTCTCCTCACATGGATCCTAGTGTGGCCCTGCAGGAGTCTAGATGAGGGAAGATAAACGAGACTTCATACTCGCTTTATCTCCAAACTCTCATTCCTCAGTCTGGCTCTATTATCCCTATTTCAGCAGTGGAGAAACAGCACAACACGGAAGAGCACGTCTCCCAGTCTAGGGGACTCTGGTGGAGTGTCCTTTTGGGGATGTAACATTTTCTTCTTTTTTTTTTTCTCTGCGGTACTGGGTATTGAATCCAGGGGCATTCTACCTCCGAGCTACACCCCCAGCCCTATTTTTTATTCTTTATTTTGAAACAGGGTCCCACTAAGTTGCGGAGGGCCTCACTAAGTAACTGAGGCTGGCCGCAAACCCAGATCCTCCTGTCTCAGCCTCCCAAGTACTGGGATTACAAGCGTGCGCCACCCTGGCTTAATGTTTTCTTCTGAATTTAGACTTGAGCACACTGTGAGCTCAGACCAATTCAGAGGAACTCAGACCAAGCAACCCAGTCCAATTTATAAGAGGTGGCTCTTAAGCTCAGGGCTCTCAGGAACCCGCCTGTGGAGGCCACAACTGCCCCCACCGTATTTGTGTGTGTGTGTGTGTGTGTGTGTGTGTGTTTGTTTTTGTTTTGGTACTAGGAACTGAACCCAGGGGCATTCCGCCTCTGAGCTTCACCCCTAGCTCTTTTTATTTTTTATTTTGAAACGGGGCCTTGCTAAGTTCCTGAAGGTCTTGCTAAATTGCTGAGGCTGGCCTCAAACCTGCAATCCTCCTGTCTCAGCCTCCCAAGTACTGAGATTACAGGCATGCACCACTGGACCCAGCTTACCTCATGCACGTTAACACACATCATTTATATTTTCTTCTTTTCTTTTTCTTTTTCATTTTCTTAATTAAAACTTATTTCAAAAACTATCTCTGAGCCGGGTGTGGTGGTGCACACTTGTAATCCCAATACTTGGGAGGCTGAGACAGGAGGATCCGGGTTCACGGCCAGCCTCAGCTACTTAGTGAGGCCCTCCGCAACTTAGTAAGACCCAGTTTCAGATTAAGAATAAAATACAGGGCTGGGGGTATAGCTCGGAGGTAGAATGTCCCTGGGTTCAATTCCCAGTACCGCAAAAAAAAAAAAAACTATCTCTTTTATAAGGCCCAGCTGGGGAAAGCATCAGACCCAGGGGACTCCACCCTCCAAGTGACCCCCCGGGGCTGCCTCTACTTAGCTTCTCCCCCAACACTCTCCCTTTCTCTTCAGGCCAATAAAGGGGCTGAGGCTGTATTCAACAAAAAGGTTCAGCTGCATTTCAATTGCATTTAGGAAGCCACTCTCCCTGCTCCTCCCCCAGGTATATTTTCAGATAAGTATTTTTAGCTCCATATGTACATTTTTTTTTTTTT
>PVJS01033263.1:0-22281 GCA_004027185.1 Glis glis | reverse complement strand
TTCTACCTCCGTGCTATGCCCCCCGCCCTATTTTTTTTATACTTTATTTTGAAACCGGGTCTCACGAAGTTGCGGAGGGCCTCACTAGGTAGAGGGAGAGAGAGAGAGACAGGGAGAGAGAGAGACAGGGAGAGAGAGAGAGAGAGAGAGAGAGAGAGAGCGTGAGTGAGCTGAGGCTGGCCGCAAACCTGGATCCTCCGGTCTCTGCCTCCCAAAGTAAAGTACTGGGATTACAAGTGTGCGCCACCACGCCTGGCTCTACAATTCTGTTTCTGATAGGTCTTCTCCATATTTTCTCTGCTTTTGTTTCCTAGTACTATTTATTCCCCAAGTGAATTCTTTGGTTTCAGGATCCCCTCACCCACCCCCTGCATTCTGCAACATGGGCCTTTGCACTCCGGGCCTCTTAGATGTGGTCATTTAGACGGTTGTGTTTGCCCTGAGTTTGCTTCCAGCTCCATTCTGCATCCATCCTGCTCCAGGAATTTCTGAGGCCTAAACATTTGGCTGTGGAAGCAACTCCCATGGCATCATTGAGGTGCATCTGGATTCTGCCAGTCAGCAGCCTTTGAAGCCCTACAGTGCATCTGGTTGCACACATTTTTGGCCAACAAGGAGCTCAATTATCTATGCAATTTTTTTCAAATCTCTCTTTCAATCTGTTAAAAACATCCAGATTTCTGGGGTTCCATTTAGAATGGAAAACTATAACCACTTGGGGACTCTGATAGTAAAAACCTTTGCTGGCTCCCCATTGCTCATGGAATGAATGCTAACGCACTCTGCAGGCGATCAAGACCCTCCGAGTCCAGCCTCACATAGAGCCTTTAATCAGGGGTTCTTAATCTGGGGTTTGGGAATCCCTTGAAGTTCTAAGCAAAATTATTTGTATACATCTTTTTATTTTTTTTTCCTGGAAAGTCCAAAGCTTTCATCAATTTCTCAAAGGGGTCCAAAAATAAAAATGATTAATAAACCATTAATCCTTGCCCTTGCATCAAGTTCTGGGCACATCCCGCTCTCATTTTCATAGTCTCGCTGCTGAAGCTCTCGTGTCTCTGCAGACCTAACTTCTGCCTTCCTAGTCTACATCTCCCACATTCTTTCACTTCCTGACTTGGAGGCTTATCTCTTCAGTTTCCTCTTCATATGCACTATCTTGATCACTAAAGCTGACCATTAGTTCTATTTCTTGATAATAACCTAGCCTATCATTAATTTCCTGATAATGTCTTAGTTTGGCTGCCCCACAGAAGCAGACCCTGAGACTCTAAGTTAGGTGCAAATTTGGAGGTGATCCTAGAAAACATCAGAAAGGCAGTGGAGAAGTAAAAAAAAAAAAGGTCAAGAAGGAAGCTGAGTGAGAATCATTATCAAGTAGTTAACAGTATGGGCAGTTGAATCCTAATTCTGGTCTGCAGCACATGCTTTAGCATTTCTCCATGCTTGATAAGGGCATGGAGGTTTTAATTCACCATTAGTCTTTGCTTGGGGAAGGGGAGAGGAGACAGCAACTCCCTAGCACTCTGCCTGTCCAGCATGCAGGGAGACTGGGCTCTGACAGCCAGAGAATGCCCTCAGGCTGAGAAGTGTGCTGATAGCAGTGGGAAGCTGGGCTGGCTTGTGCCAACAGGCAAGGCTGAGGAGATCCTGGAGGGGCCCAAGAATGCCTGCGACATGACCCTTCTGAATCTCATTGATTTATCTTCTTCTGATGACTTAGACTTTTTACAGCTTAGGATAAACTTGCTTCCCAGTCTAGCCTTGCCCTTGGGCTGCCCCTCTTTGCAGGAGACACTCCTCTTGGGTTTGCTGCATTGACCTTTTTCCAACTCCAAGATGTAAACAACATTGCCTTGCTTTTTTTTTTGATTGGTTTTCTTTTTTTAATGTTCATTTATTGGTGCATTGTAATTATACATTTTGATATATGTCAGGGTATGAACATCATACATGCACACATTGCACATTTAGCCCTCCCTCCAATTCCACCCTATTCCCTCCCCTCTTCCTTCCCTTTCATGCTCTGGATAGTGATTGAGTCTTATAGGTTTGTGTATGTACATCATGTGCTATAGTGTGTTTCCCTCCACCCCCCTCCCAACTCCCTCAGTTAGGTCACCTTCTTTGTCCATCTAAAGATTTCTTCTTCTTCCCTTCTAAGTCCCTTCTAAGTCCGATTCTATCTAGCTCCCACAGATTAGCGGGAACATCCGATTTTTTACTCTTAGTGACTTACTAATATCACTGAGCATGATGTTCTCTAGTTCTTTCCATTTCCCTGCAAATGATGTGATTTTGTTCTTCTTTGTGGCTGTGTAAAATTCCATTCTCATTTCATTCCCTTTGCCTAGGATGTCCTTGTCTCCCTGTCCTTGCTGAAGATTTAGTCATAGTACAAGGCCAGGCTCAAATGCTGTCATTTCCATGAAGCCTTCATAGATCCACCTAAATTAAAATCAAACCTGCCCCACTTGTCTGATTCCTTAAACATTTCCTATTTTCTTTCATAAAGTCAGTTATACATGAGGGGTAGGTGTTCTCTTTCCTTCTTCAAGTGGAATCCTGAGGTCAGGGATTGTTTTAATAATGCTTTGTCACAGAGACAAAGCAAATGTTTGACACACAGTAGGTATTTGAGAAAAAGTTCCTGAGATGAAGTTCATGGTATCCAAGAATATAGTTCTTTATTAAACTACATCATGCCATTGGAAATGGACTGTTTTATTTGGTCTCTGAAATATGACTCCATATGTAGCTTATTTAAGGGACAAAGACTTGTTTTCTTGCATTTATCGTCTTCTTTAGTTGCTCCTCTGGAAACCAATGCTTTAGGGTTGCCCTGCATTTATCCTATAGAGCAGGATGTTAACTAATGCAACAAATCCTTATTGGGCACTAACTTTATTCCAGACACTGGATATACCCACCTGAAAGCACTTGCAAGGAACTCCCCATCTTGTCTACCGCTTTCTGGTTATGTGAACTTCAGTAAGAAATCTTGTCAACTGCTACCTCATTTTTCTCTAAAAGAGTGAGATTTAATGGTGTTTTAGGACTCTAGTTCTAACTCTGTGATGCTCAGAGAGACATTCTTGATGATGCTCATATTTTCTGTCTTTTAGCTCCTGCTTTTGCTCTTTTCTCAACACTAAACCAATATTTGTATAGTCAGAATCACAATATCTAACCTGTGCTTACAGTCTTGTGGAGTTCCCTCTAACTGTTCTGTATGTGAAAGTCTTTTATTACCAAGTTAAGAACTTATTACAAAAGTTGCATGCTTCAGAATGCATGTACTGGACTGGGTTATAAAATAATGAGGAACTAATGAAAATCTTTTGGGTAGTTTCAGGCCTATTTCAATATTTTGTTTTTTGTATTGTTTTGTAGTACTGGGGATAGAACCCAGGGCCTCACCCATTTTGGGCAAATCCTTTATCACTGACCTATATCCCCATCTCCATCCTAATAATTATGCAGCTTTCAAGGCTCGATTCAGAAGTATTCTTTGGAAAGTATTTGGACTTTCAGATTGGGTTGGGTGTGCATGCAATGGTCTTCTAGTATCTGGTGCTCTCCACATTATATTAAGATTGTTGGCTCTATTTCCACCTGTTTAACCATCAGCTCCTTGAATTCAGGGGAGTGTATTTTTTTTGACTTCTAGAATGGAATGTCTGATATATAGAAGGTTGTTGGCCACTGTTTGTGAGTGGCGTTGAACTCATGTATTCATAATTTTTCATTTTGGAAGGAGAGAATCCATGCTACTTCCAGAGGTGGGTGGTTTCCCCTCCAGGCCTTCCTTTAACCACAGCATCTCCCCCTCACCCATTCAGTCTGTCACTACCTTCCTTGATTGATTTGTAGAATTGGTTATACAGAACTCTAAGGAACCCTTCCACCAAAATTTATAGTACTTCTGGAGATAGCTATACTTTCTTAGCTTCTAATTGTTCACTCAGGCTCTTGCTTCATTGTTTACTCTTTTATTTAGGGAAGAAAATGTGTTATGTCTGCTGGAAGTGAGAGAGGCTCCATTTTTTTTTATTTGAAAGTAAGTTGGTCAACATAAAAATTTGGTGAATATGTCGGGCAGGGATATACCAGGTCTATTTTCTGTGTATTGGTATTTTTAGAAAAAAACATTGGGTGAATTTTTAACTTTTGATTTGTCCTTGATCATTTTATGGCCTTTTCCCAATATTTCCTTTGATTTTAACTTATTTTACATGTTCCCAAACATTTGGTGCTGTGTTATCAGAATGAAGCTTCAAGGATTCAATTCAAGGGTGTCTAGGCCTTGCCTGTACCAATGGATGAGCTAGGTAGGGGTCCTCTCCACAAGGGTGGAAAAGAGGTCCAAAGCTGAGGAGTTGGGGTTAATCACCCAGGGCGGCCAGAAACAAGGTGGCCTGTGGGGACAAACAGAGAACTCTATGATCAGTGTAGCTAGGATTCATTATTACAAAATGACAGCGGAAGTGGAATCGGGAGGGGAGACAAAGATACCAACATGAAAAATTAAGTCACAATAGGACGCTTTAGAACAGTGAGAAATATGAGCTACAGGAAATACAAAGTGGTCAGGGACGAAGCCAGGAGTGGAAGAGGCTGCTCATATCATCCATTTAGCTAATGCCTCATTTATGATGTAGACAGGTGCAGAAACCTAAAAAGATCTTAGTAGTATGGACAGGAGATGTAGATGAAAGATCCCTGTTAATAGGGCTCTGCTGTCACCCCATAAAACTTTTCAGCCTCCAGAAACTTTCTAGAGCAGGATTATCTTATATGTGGAGAGAGTACATACCTTAGGCAAGCATGTCTTTTATGACTTTTCTCTAACCTCTATTTCCCATGCATTGGGATTTTATTTTTAAAAAGTCAACCCACAGACCTACCACGCCTGTAGTTCTGTGTGGTATGTGAGCCTGTGGGATTGCTATGAAAAGCCAAATACAAAACAGGTGCCGAAGCACTGGGAACAAGGGGGAGCAAAGCCAAACTGATTCCAGTACCGTGCAAGGGACACCCCCATCCCAGCTCAGCCCCAAATACCACCTCTGCAGCCACCATCCCACTTGTTGTGGCTGTAACCCTCTCACACACATGCTGCATGTTATGGAATTGCATCCCCTATAGGAAAGGAACCTGTACCTCTCTGCTGGTAGGTCAGGCAGTCAGGTATAAGAAAGGTCCCATGTAGGTCAGCTCGCAGCTCCACTATCTTTTTTCATATCAACGCTGACACATCTACCTGAAAAATGAATGCACTCTCCCATCTCAGATGGACCACAATCTCACATTACCTTTTAAGATTTAAATTCATCTCTCACAATATGTTTTTATTAAAGGCAAGCAACATATACACCCATTATCTACAAATTTTGTTAACTCTTCACCAAAATCAACCCTGATTTACAATTTAATGAAAGGTACACATTGAAATCTCATTAATGAAAACTATGGACTAAAACCCAAAACCCTTACTTCAATAAGTATCTTTTGATCTTATAAGGGAGGTAAAATAAATGGAAAACTATGTCTGTCCACAGGAAGCTTAGTGTCTAAAGTGAGTCAACATCCATTTTTCTGAACATAGGCAGTGTTAGACTCTATGAAGACTATAGACATAGTTTAGACATGGTTCCTGGCCTCAAGAAGCTCACAGTCTTGTGAGAGAGGTATTCAAGGACACTGTATACTAATACAACATGAATAGGTCCTACCCTTTTTGAGGTACAAATTAAGTATTTCCAAATTTCAGTCCCATTTATTGCAATAAGGCCTTTCTTATGAACTTAGAATCATTCCTGTGATTGTGTCAAGCATTCCAAAGAACTCACTTATTTCAAGGGGTCTTGATGACTGTTGCCCTGTAGAGAAAGAATAAGAAATTCTGACCTGTGATTTCCATGGTCCTGTTCTCTGCTGAAATTGTTCTTGTAGAGTGTTGCTGCTAAAATCAGTTCCTTTAGTGATACATGGTCTGACCACTGCAGAGTACAACAGGTCACAGACACAGTCATGACGACTAGGTGTACCTCTCCACTGGGAGGTCAGGCAGTCAGGTGCAAGGAACACTAAAAATAAAGGTTTGTCTCTCACCTTTCCATTGGTGGCTAGTGAGCACAAAGCTGCCATTGGTTTGGGGTTTATGGAACTGAGAAGGTGGTGTGTTTGATGTGTCTTCCATATTATTGCTTAGGATCCCCAGTTTGATAGAAATGTTGGGGTGGAATTGCCATGAAGATTTTACCAAGACCAAAATACTTCAGAAGGTGCAGAATGGAGGGAGACAGTCATAAGTTCAGCTTCAGTCATTTAATTTGGAAGTCCTTGAGAACAACTTTTGAGCAGGCATTTGGATATAAAAGCCTGAAGCACAAGAGTGCTTGCGCTGAAGATTAAACTCTGTGTATCATCATCATCATCACCATCATCACCATCATCATCACCATCATCACCATCATCATCACCATCATCATCATCATCATCATCATCATCATCATCATCATCATATTAATCCTGTATCATACATGAGGTTAAATGACTTGCTTACAATCATACAGTGCTGGAGTTTCTCCCATATCTTATCTGATCTCTATATCTTTCTGTCTCTGTTTCTCTCTCTCTCATTCCTGTGTTCCTTTGTACCTAGAGAAGTGTGTTGTTCTTTTTTTTGGCAATTATTTTCTTTTTTATGTTCATTTATTGGTGCATTGTAATTATACATTTTGATATATGTCAGGGTATGAACATCATACATGCACACATTGCACATTTAGCCCTCCCTTCAATTCCACCCATTCCCTCCCCCTTCCCTCCCTTTCATGCTCCGGATAGTGATTGAGTCTTATAGGTTTGTGTATGTACATTATGTGCTATAGTGTGTTTCCCTCCACCCCCCTCCCAACTCCCTCAGTTAGGTCACCTTCTTTGTCCATCTAAAGATTTCTTCTTCTTCCCTTCTAAGTCCCTTCTAACTCTGCACATATTTCCAGGTATCCTAAAGACTCAGGCAGACATCTCAGACCTGCTTAAAATCTGTTGGCAGCTCTGGTCATTTGGAAGAGCGTTTTGAAAATGTGAGTTTTCTGATGGCTGTACTCCGGGAGACAACAGACGAGGAAACACACAGCGAGACTGCTAATTGCATTTACTGGACCACATGCCTTCCCTGGCTCTCAGAGGAATACATGTTTCCAAGAAATATGGGGTTTGTATGAGGTCCAAGGGCACTTAGACAATGGAGAAAACAAGTCTCTCAAGTTGTGGTTAACGTCTCTGCCTGTCTGAAGACCTAACCCACTATTGCCTTATGTCTGAACAACTAGCACTTTGGGATACTTGTGATTTCATGTATACAAATTTAAGTATTATTTTTTCTTTGTTTGGGTAAATAAATCCTGGTTCAATGTTTTCAATGTCTTTAATGTAAATTGGAAATGGGGTTCTGGTTTTAGAGACTGAACACCAGGCTTTGTATGTTGCTTCTGACCCCTAGAAGCACTTGACTTTGTGCAAGTAACTCTAATTATCTGTTTTCTTGGCTTGTAACAGAGGATTTACATCACCTGCTTCCGTTGTGCAGGTTTAGTGATATGGCCAGTGTGAAAACACACATTACACATTCACTTAAAACCATTGTGTTGGTTTTAGTAGTCCATGAATATATATACCTCCAAGTTTTGAAGAGCTTGAGAATTTTTGCTCAACTTCACTTAGGGAGGGTTCTCTTATCTCACATTTTATAATTCCTGTGAATAAATGGAACTAGTCTGCTTTGGATAGGAACCCTGAAATGATATTTTAAATTGCTGTAGTTGCTTCAAATTACTTTCTCACTCCAAAATAGCCACTTCTTTGGGGGTAAATTTCTCTGACTCTCACAATGTGTTTTGGTGGAGGGCTTTGGCCACCAGCCTTTTAACCAGTGTTGTTAATCCCAGAATGTACACAGGATCCAATTGGGCCAGTGTCTTTTGGGGAAGGTTTAAATGTCTCTAAGAGAGATCAACTTTCTTTCCTGCCAACATGGAGTGGGAGGAGGAGAAACAACAGGTGGAGAGAGAGTTCTGATAACATCATGATTTCCTGCACTATGGTCCTTGAGGTCAACTCAGCCCTTTGCTCTATTATAGATTCATGAGTGAATAGAGTCCTTTTGCTTATGCTAGTTTGGTGGGAGATTCACACTTTCTATTATTATCTTCTGTTGTGTGCAATCTTATATCTTCTATTATTGCACAACAAACCACCTTCAAATTTACTCATTTAAAATATCCAGCGTGGATTCTGTCATGGTTTGTGTGGGTCAGGAATTCAGATGGTACTATAGAATGGCATTCACCTCTATACCATGTCTGGAGCCTCAGCTGATAAGACTTGAATAGTTACATGATGAATCAAAACAAACCACCATCATTCAGCTGAACTCATGATGATGGATTTGATTTTTTTCTGATACAGCTTGATAGAAAAAAAAAGACTTTGACATCTGGCATGGCCTAGATAGCTCAAATGCTGGGACTAGAACAATGGGCTAAAGGTCCCACTAGTAAGATGGCTCCTTCACACATGTCCCTGACACCTGGGCTGGGATGACTCAGAGGTGGAACTCCCTCAGGAATGTTACTTGGAGCACCAGTGTCTAGCTCCCATCCCAAGAATAAGCATTAGAGGAGCAAATGTTCCATGACAACCAGGCAAAGCTGTGAGACCCTTTAAGGTCTAGATGATGAGATTGTATCTTACCACTTCTGACAAGCAATCAATTAAGAAGAGGAGACTTAGTCACTACCACTTTATAGGAGAAATCTCAAAGAATTTGTGGCCACTTAAAGAATACAAATACGCATAACAATCTTAATATATGTTTCTTCCTTTTTGTATCCAGGTTCACCATTCTAACCCCTTCCTATGATATCTTAAAAATTCACCTCCTCAAAGGAAGCTCTCCCTGATCTTTATTTTACTCAGAGCTCCTTTTTAATTCTTTAGTAAAAGGCAAAAGATTTATTTGAACTAAAGAGAAACCAGAGAATCCTTATTGATTCTTGACTTCTCGATGCTGGTGATGGCCATTTCTGACATAAT
Organism: Glis glis; assembly: GCA_004027185.1. Classification (NCBI taxonomy): domain Eukaryota; kingdom Metazoa; phylum Chordata; class Mammalia; order Rodentia; family Gliridae; genus Glis; species Glis glis. The sequence goes on along the minus strand of PVJS01033263.1, from coordinate 13,176 downwards.
TTTGGACACATCTGTGCATTACATAGCCATAACTGTTGAAAGCGGAAAGCAATATGAGAAATGATCTAGTTGATACCCTTAATTTTACAGACTCAGTTCAAAAGACCTTAATTAAACTCAACTCTATGGCAGCCTTTATGCTAAGTACAGAGGATGCAGAGCTGAGCTAAGTGCACAGGATATCCATATAAGAAATTTATAATCCAGGGAAGTATTTCTGAAAGCATCATTTGAAAACCTGGGTTCCAAATAATGTTAATAATTTTATGGAAAAAAAGTTATGCTGTCAAATACTTCTTGATGTTTTTTGTTTGCTTGTTTTCATTTTTCTTCATTACTTCCTCCTCTTTTAAATTTTTATCTTATGTTTCTTCCTGTTTTAATTTTTCACATGCTTTTCATTTTTTCTTTCTCCTCTTTTTAACTTTCAATTATTTTTCTTTCTTTTTTCTTGTTAAGCCTTTTAATTTCCATTATCTTTTTAATTTTTATTTTATTCTATATCAATTTACCTCTCTTTAATGTAGTAGTTGTTTTTTATTTTATTTTGTACTTTTTTTTAGTTTTCTTCACAGTTTTGGGGATCAAGCCTGGGACTTCATGCACATTGGTTGGGTGCTTTGCCACTGAACTACGCTTCCATCCCAACTGAGAGGAGTTGTACCCTGCTTCAGCCATGTCTTGGTCCTGCTAAATTCTCAGTGTACTTCAACGTAAAGAAAAGGGGGATTTCCCAAGGCATGGCTAATAGGGCTCTGACATCCTGCTCCTGGACACACACCTCCACCAGAATAGCAAAGGAAAATAATACAACCACTGTGGACACTACACACCTACAACAGTCTTTAACATTAGTTGCTCCTATTCCTATCAGATCACATAGTGATGACAAGACTGAAGGTGAGTGCCACAGAGAGGGAACTATTATTCTGTCCCCTGATTCTCCTGTGAAACACCAGGACTTGCATCAGAGTGTAAACAGAAGGCAAAAGCTTCATAACAATTGGTATATCCAGTGCCTGAACTGCTTTCAAGTAATGAACACCCCTATTATAGAAGTAACCACAGAGGGTACACCTCGATTACTCTGCTGAGCAAACCGCACTGCCTGAACTTCCAGAGGGACCCCACTCTTGCAAGACTTACAGAGAAAGTGGATCCCTGGGCACCAACACCTGTCTCATTGGGTCAAAATCCACTAATCATAGCCCAAGAAGGCACAGGGTGACTACAGTACAAAGAGCAAGTAGAATCAAACTCAACACTATACAACAAACCAGTACCCCAAGACACATAATCAGGAAAGGGATCCTCACTAAGAAGGCCCTCATATAAAAGTGGAAGAGATACCCATCCCAACAGCAGTGTAAATCTCAACATAGAAATAAAAGAAATATGAAAAAACAATGTAATACATCACCTTCTGAGTTTATTACTCTATAGTAACAGATTCCAAAGATATATAAGTAAATGAAAAGCTGAACAAGGAATTCAAAAGAATGATTTTTAAAAGTTCAATGAAATTCAATAAAATAAATATAAACAGTTGAATGAACTAAGGAAGTCAATGCATGATATGAATGATCATTCTAATAAGGAGATAGAGATTTTGAAAAGTATTCAAATAGAAATTTTGGAAATGAAAAGTTCAATAAGTTAGGCAAAATCCTCAGTTGAAAGCCTTAAAAACAGACTAGATCAAGCAGAAGAAAAATTATGAGAGCTTTAAGATGACTGCCAGAATAGTACATTCAGATGGCAATAAAGAAAAAAAAAGAGGAATGAGTAAAGAGGAATGAGTAAAGAGAGAGTAAATCTTTGTAATACAATTACAAGATCAAACACCCACATAATTAGCATATCAAGAACTAGTACTGAGAGCATAACCCACTCAGTGAAATAATAGCAGAAAATTTCCCAAATCCTGGAAAAGGCATAGGTAGGTATCCAGGTATGGGAAGCATTTGAAACTCCAAAAAGACATGATTAGAAAAGGATATCTCCATGACATAATATAGCCAAATTGTCAAAAGTACAGAACAAAGAAAGATTTTCTATACACTATTAATTAACCCACTGAGAAAGAACTTTGGGAAGTAACCCCCTTCACAATTGCCTTAACAAGACAAAACAATAGCAATTACTACAAAAAGAAAGAAAGAAAGAACGAAAGAAAGAAAAGGAATAAACATAATGAAGGAGATGAAAGACCTCTACAACAAAAATTCCAAAACACAGAAAAAAGAAATTGAAGAAGACACTAGAAAGTGGAAGGGCTTCCCATGTTCATGGATTGGGAGAATTAATATGATTAAAATGGCCCTACTACCCAAAAACAATCTACAGATTAATGTAATACCCATCAAAATACAGTGACTTTCTTCACAGAACTAGAAAAAACAATACTAAAATTCATATGAAAGTACAAAAAAAAAAAAAACCTGGAATAGCCAAAGCAATCCTGAGAAAAGAGCAACACTGGAGGCATCACAATACCTGATTTCAAGCATACTATGGAGCCATAGTAACAAAAAGAGTACAGTTTTCTCATAAAAATGAGCACATACACCAATGGACCAGAATAGTTATCCCCAAAATAAATCCACACATCTACAGCCAACTGTTTCTGAACAAAGGTGTTCATACTTTGGTAAAAAGACAGCCTCTTCAACAAATGCTACTAAGAAAGCTGGATATCCACACATAGGAGATTGAAACTAGACTCCTATCTCTCACTCTGTAGAAAAATCAACTCAAAATGGATCAATGACTTTAATGTAAGATCTGAAACTTTGACATTACTACAAGAAAACGTAGGGGAACACTTCAAAATATTGGCACAAGCAATGCTTTCCTGAATAGGGCTCCAACAGCTCAGGAAACAAAATCAAGTATGGAAAAATGGGATTATATTAAATTAAAAATCTTCTGCACAGCAAAGGAAATAATCAACAGGGTAAAGAGTCAAGCCACAGAATGGGGGAAAATATTTGCCAGCTATTCATCTGTCAGACGATTAATACCCATAAAATATAAAGAACTAAAAAATTTTAACAAAATAATAAGTTATAAAAATGGGGAAAGTATCAGAACAGACACTTCTCAAAATAAGAAATTCAAATGAACAATAAACCTGTGAAAAAATGCTCAATATCTTTAGCCATCAAATGTAAATCAAAATTTCATTGAGATTCTTCTCATCCAGGACAGAATGATGATTATCAGAGAAACAACAACAACAACAACAACAAAAACAGATGTTGAGGATGTGGCGAAAAAGGAACTCATGCATTATTAGTGGAAATGTAAATTAATACAGCAGCTGTGGAAATAGTATGGAAATTTCTCAAAAAACTAATAACAGAACTACTATATGATCCAGCTACACTTCTGGTTATATATCTGAAGGAAATGAAGTCAGCATACAAAAGAGAATACAGGCATATCGTATTTATTGCAGCACTATTCACTTCACAATAGCTAAGATATGGAATTAGCTTAGATGCCTGTCAGCAGATGAATGGATAAAGAAATATTATAGATATATATAATGGAATATTATTTAGCCATAAAGAATGAAATCCTGTCATTTGAAGAAAAACTGATGGAAACTGGTAGACATGATGTTAAGTGAAATAAGCAAGACACAGAAAGACAAGTCTCTCTCTCTCTCTCTCTCTCTCTCTCTCTCTCTCATCTCATGTGGAAACTAAAAGAAAAAAAGATAGCCTGAAAGTAGAAGATAGACTATTAGGGCATGAAAAGTACTGAGGCAGGGGTAGAGGAGAGGGAAGGAGAGGGTAGAAGCGAAGTTGAATATGATCAATGCATGATATATGCATGTATTAAAATGTTAAAGTGAAACCTATTAATTTGGAAAATTAATATGGCTTAATAATACTTTTCTGTTTTATAAAAAAAGAGAAAGTGTATTGAATATTTTCAAGGTAGGGGGAGGAGAGGGTAAATATGCTGCATTTCTCAAACTTCTCTGATCTTATAGCTCCATTTTTTTCCCCCTCAGAGCAGGGGATTGTACCTAGGGGCGCTCTACCACTGAGCTTCAATGCCAGCTCTTTTTATTTTATTATTATTTCTTAAATTTTTAGACAAGTTCTCTCTAAGTTGTCCAGGCTGGCCTTGATCTTGTGATCCTCCAATCTCAGCTTCCTGAGTCACTGAGATTATAGGCATGTGCCACTGCTCCCAACACATAGCTCCTTTTCCTGGAATTTATACCAGGAAGAGTATTTATACCACGGCATTGTTGTACTATTGAAAATACTTTGGGAGTGGAGCAGAAAGGGAAATCAAGTCATTCCTTTTCCGTCCTTCCCTTTCCTTTTCATGTTGGCCTTGTCCAAACCTGGACTTCTGCCTCAGTGCCCCAGTGTATTCTCCTGGTCCTTGATGGAATGCTGCTGGAGGGAAATTCAGAGAATCTAGCTTCATTTTTGCTAGGACACCCTTTTAGGTGTGGTGTCCTGTGTCAGACACTTCACTGATAGACATCTTGCTTCAAATGGACCCAAGTAGCAGGCCATAATGACAGTGTCCACCAGAATTCCAGAATTACCTATCCATTAGATTGGGCCTTAAATGCTATCTGCTAGGTGTTTCCCTGAGTTAGCTGGCCTCTTGGCAATTGATAATAATGATAGCTACCATTTACCAAGACATTTCCCTGGGACACATTCTGGGCAAAAGTAGACTTAATACTTACTATTGGGTTGAACCACATGAAATTACTATTTCTGTGGGTTAAAAATGGTTAAATATTGCTGTCATTATTCCCAATAGCTCTTAATTTGTATAATGTTTCTATGAGTGGAGCCTTAGCTGGGCCAGATCAAAGAACACTGGCATTGCAGCAGGCCAATGATTTGTGCCTTTTCAAATTTATCATCTTAAAATCTCTTGCATTTATAGTCTGAGCATAGTTTGAGGAAGTGGATAAAGGGGATTCCTGTGGGCCATGCCAGCCATTCTTCTCTTTTACAGAAAATTAAGCTCTGGACTAAGATTTCATAAAACACTCTGCTAAACAAAAGCCCTATTGTTAACCAAACACACCTGTCCTTAGAAGGTGGTTTAGCAACTATTCATTGTTACTTAATACTATCCTTCCCCCTACAGAGATTGATTAAATATTCCTTCTAGCTAGGTACTCTCTTGTGAAGATCATTCTGGGAAATACTCTCTGGGAAATACTCTTTTACTTCATTTTCAATGAGGTTTTGGGGCATCGTAAATAACTGTGTGGAAGCCCTGACAGGTTTCATCTGCCTCTAGGCATATTATTTCCATTTTGCAGATGATGGACTTAAAGTGCAGAAGGGTTCATGAACTTGTTAAGGGCTCTACTGTCAATGTATGTGGAAGCTGGATGACTCCCAGTGGTCTTATCCACTACAGAGTCCAGTCCTGTCTGCCGTCAGACAAAGCTTCCCTAGTTAAGTGAGCTAAAAGTGCTTAAGAGATGACCACCCTGAGCTTGAATCCTGCTCTATTACTCTATCACTTACTAGTTGTGTATCTTGGGTAGTAAATTATTTAACTTCTGTGTTTCAGTTTCTTCATCTGTAAAATGGAAATAATAGTTACATCTTTTAAAATGTTAATTAAAATTCAATGACTTAAGAATATTAGCTATTTTTATTATTCTTGTTCCCTATCCCCATACCACTTCTATTTTTCTTGCTTTTCCATTGACTTGTATTGCCAAAGACTGAGTATATCTGGGCTAGACTTCACTTAATCTGGGGCCAGTCTATTTATAGAGAGCCCAAGACATTGGGTCCTCATTCCCTTCTTCACTTGAAATTGACAGCCGGGAATTCTGAATGGCCACCATTAAGGGATTAGAAGGTACAAATTAAATGGTCATCAATAATCCCCTTGTGTTCAATATTTAGGTTGCATCAAATTTTTCCAATTACAAATACAAAGAGCAGAGAATGAAGTAGAAAATTAAAAGACCAAGAAGCTGAATATGGAAACAGACAAGGACCAGATTATATATGACAATAGAATTCTGACCTGCCCCTATGCAGCAAGCAGCCAGGGAAGCTAAACCACAACTTCTACAGAAATTGGCTCAGGACTTGATCAATATAGGCTTGTTGTTGGAGCTAGCCTCATAGGTTGGTGAGCTTGTGGTTTTCTGAAGACTAGCACCCAAGCAAACTTAGTTATGGGTCACCAACAAAACTGGGTAAGGTTCTCTTTCCATCTAGATTTCTTTTGGAAGGGTTGTTGTTTGAGCCAGCCTCATTGATTGGTGAGTTTGTGATTCTTATCAGACCAGCATCCATACTAACTTAGCTGTGGGTGACCAACAGAACTGGATAATGTTCTCCTTCCATTTAGATTTCTTTTGTCCTGAGAGCTTGGATTTAATCCAGAGAATACCCCTTTTCTGGTTTCATACCTACCAAGGATGCTGCTCGTATTTAGAAGCAGCTAATGATTGGGGTTCTGAGACACGTCAAGTCCAAAACATCACTTTTGACTGACTCTTTTGCCAGTTCTTATGAGGTTAAGTAGAAATTCTCTCCAACTTCTAGAAATAAATTCTTGTCTCTTACATGTACTCTCAACAGAATTTTAATTTTTATACTTATTTCTATGAATAGTATAAGTTCACCAAGGATGATTTAGATTTTCAGTGGACATCCAGGGAATGTTAGAATTGGAACAAAACTGTTCATTGGAGGTATGCTAGAAGGAAATGAATTGAGATTTCTCAGGATTAATGGGTGACATTTTTGTTTTGTTTTTGATTGTTATTCAGAAGTGACTCAGACACACAGGAACCATTACAAAAGAACTCCAGAAAGCATTATTAAAAACTCAAAAACTACATTGACTTTACCACCTAAATTTTCTGGAAATATTGATAGGACCAATGACATTCTTAAATTAAACTTAGGATAATTACCAAAACTTTTAACCAACCTTGGGCCCTCTTGCCCATAGTTACTTCTACTGGCCCATATGACCTAATGTTCCTCTCCCTTGGAGATAGTCAGTTATACCTTTATGAACTAGTAACTGGAAGACCCATGAATTAATGGATTTTACCTCTAGTGCTTGACTCTGCCCTGCTGCATGGAGACATGGCTAAATATTGCAAAGGGCTCATTTATTACCACCACTATTTTATGGCCATCTTTCTACAACAGCATCTACCTAAGAAGCCCTTCTAGATTCTCATCCAGGAGATTTCATCTATTGGGAGAGACACACAGGAAACACTGTATTTGAACCTCATCAGAAGGTACTCTAACAACAAACATAGCAGTGGAGTTCTAGGAAGTCTATCCTTGGGTTCATGTTTTCAACTCCTAAATATGGCCCTTCTTTCATTATATAGGTCCTATATTTGAGGGAATTACTTATTGTTCAGGTGAATGATCAGAGCAATGTTCCTAAAGGTGAGAATCATACAAATAGAAAAGACTATAAGAGACTTATCATTAACTCTAGCAGGAGTTATTAACAGTACCACTCTTTTCCTAGATAGACTGAAACAGGGTCTCACTAAGTTGCTGAGGCTGGCCTTGAACCTGTGTTCCTCCTGTCTCAGCTTTCTAAGTACTGGTATTACAGGTGTATACCACTACTCCTGGCTTGCTTTAGATTTCTCATTGGCTAGTCATAGTGGTGTTGGTACTATTGCAAATACTTCTTATTTACTTTGACCTTTGAAGTCGGCCAGGTGGACTATACTTCACCTTAAAGGAAAGTTGACTTGGTTCTCCATGGTTGATCCTCATGGCATCTTGGATGTTCTTTCTTTGCCTTAGTTGAGCAATTGGGGTTCCTGATTCCAACTATATTAAAGGGATTATTACTTGTTACTATTTCTAACATGGTGGTTATAATACTGGTTCATTGCATCCTATCCAGAGTCTTAAATGCTTCTCTGCAGCAGCTCTTTCATCATATCATCATCATCATGATACAATAATAGAAAGGTCCAGAAGATTTTAAGATACAGTTGACTATCGAGACAACTGGCCAATCCACCATCAGTGAAGGTTTGGATTTCTCATTTTCCTCTAACTGATCAACTCCTTGCAAGTGAGACAATGACTGTGATGGGGAGGGGACTGAGGGACATTGTCTATAACAATGGACAGTGACCAGATCATGTATGACAATAGAACCCTGACACACCACCTGGGCAACAATTGACCCAGGAAGCCAGCTCTCTACTTTGGCCCCAGGTGGTCCAGACTTAGTCAATGACTGCCAGCCTCCCTGCTTTTGCCTCCACCTACAACTCAGAGCCAATTAGAGAAAGCCAAATATGTGCCCCCACCCCAAATCACATAACTCTCACTTACAGTAGCCTACTTGCAGCTTCTCTACATCAACACAATCCAATTAGGGCTCCCCTCAAGGCTTCCCTTTTTCTTTTACTTTTTTTCATTGTCAAGTTTTCCCACTCCCCTTCCTGCCTTTGAGTGTCTGCCAAACACAAGCAGAGGTGATCAGCTCCTTGCTATGGCAAGCTCTCTGCTTGTTCTTATTTCTGTGGTCTGTCTATTTCTACAAGAAAAAATGTAAAACCATCTTGAAATCATGTAAAATGACCCAAAAGATTAAAACTTCCCAAATCTTCTACATGTACTCTGTAGAAGAATTGAGTTATTATTAAATCAATAACAAGTAAATGTCTTTGCTTCATATTGATATGTTATGACTAAATTCAGATTAATTCCTGTTAGAAGGACTGTGTAGAAGGGCCCAGGGCACCCAAAGGTAGAGACAAGTTTTTCTTCAAAAAGTCTTGAAGAAAAATCTGAGAAGAGAAGGGAGTGGGCTGCAGTGCATATGTGTAAGATGGACACCATTCTGGACCCCACAGTCCTAGTTGTAGATGAAAGAGTCTCTTGATGTTTGTACAAAAAGCAAGTCATGTTGGGTTTGTCCACAGATGATGAGCAATTCAAATGTGTTCCATCTAGGATTCTCTGAGATAAAGTCCTATGTCAAGTGATTAGGTGCTGTATTTTTGCCTTAGATCCCAATGCCAAAACTTATGTATGTATGTATGTATGTATGTATGTATGTATATATTTTGGGGTAAAAATTTATTAGAGTGAAAAAAGGAGATATCATCTGATAAATGGTATATAATTTTTCAAGAACCAGTACAGCAAAATATTAACTGTACAGTCATTCTGTGGAGGAAGTTTGCAGCTTGTAACTACTTACATAGCTAGTAACTGGCAGAGCTTGGATTTGGATCAGATTGTGTCAGAGCTGTTACTCATGTTGCCTCGTGCCCAGCGGAGGACATTCATCAGTTTGCCTTTTGCTCATCCATACCCCTGGGACCTTAGGCAAACTATTTAATTACTCTAATTTTATGTTTCAAGAGCTATGAATATGGAGGTTGGACTTAATCAGAGCTTAGATTGGAGGTCAGCTGACTTTTTCTATAAAGGACCAGATAGTAAATATTTTAGGCTTTTCAGGCCATGAAATCTCTGAAGCAACTAAAAGGGTCGTGGACAATAGTAAACAAATGGTTATGTCTGTGTTCCAATAAAACTTTACTTACAAAAACAGGTGGTGGGTTCATTTGATCAGCTGGTAGTATTTGCTAACCCTGGGTTTCCTTCTCTGTAAAGAAAGCCTACCCTTTTTTGATAAGCAGGGAAAAAATGGAAGGAAATTTGTAGTGAGTATGTACTAGGAACTAGACATTATATTCAGGGCTTTTATAGTTGTATCACTTAATCCTCACAATTTAATGCCTATGCTACAGATGAGAAAACAGAGTTTCAGAAAACTGTAATAGATTGTCCACAACCACATAACTGATGGAAAGCAGAACTTTTGGATTCCAAAGTCCCCTTTCTTTTATCCCATCTTCTCTTATTTGCTAACTTTAGGCCTTCCCGAGCATCTGTGGCCACATTCCCCTCTGATTCTATAATAATAAGGCAGACAAAGAAATAATCACAATAGCAGCTAAACTTTATTAATATGGATATATGCACATACATATTAGTCTACACAAAGATATACATGCATAAATATTATTATTTATCATATTATGTCTCCCCCAAAATCTCAAGAAGTACATTTTCCCCATTTCACAGCTAGGAAACACAAGGTCACATAAATGGAAACTGGTAAATCCAAGGACAAGAACCTCCATTTTCTATTTCCCTACTCAGGACCTTGTTTTATAGTCAACATTTGTTTAATTAAAACGGGAGAATGTTTTTCTACCCCTGGACCTTTCTAAGTGCAGCTGCCAGACCAACAGAAGTAGCTGAGAGTGGATTAATGGTTTGGTGTCCAGGAAATCTCCAAAACTCTTGTGCTTTGTCGACAACTTGGCTACCAGGCTGAAGGCCACCTGGATTTCCTTTTAAGGAGTCTACCACATAAAAATATAAAAGGCTTCTCAGAACCTCTGACTCCTAGATTGTCCAAAGTTCTAGGCGGGAAGAAGCCACTATCTTTGGATGACAGTTCCCAAAATAAAAATACAGAGGCTCAAGGGTAGGAAATCTCTTAATGTTTTAAAGCTGTGTATTGAAAGAGAGAGAATGCAGGACTCACAATGTTCCCAGGTAACACTGTTGGAAGCTCTTTCATTGTTTCTTTTTGCAGCCGTGTGTTAGGCAGTTTTCTGTTCTGACTTGAGTGGAACTTCGGAAGGAGAGCCTGTCTCCCTGTCTTCCACTCCATCCTCTCTCGCCCCATCTGTGACCTGGGCCACTTATGACTCTGATCCATGAGCTTCAGAAACTGGCTCCAACTGATAAATCAGAGAAGGGGCTTATTAGAAGGCACTGGGTGACTTAAAGAGTTGCAGAACAGCTGTGCAGCGAGACTTTTAGCAGAACTAGTCTGATGAGGAAGGTACTGTATCAGACTCCGACATTGCAACCTTACACATTGAGAGGAGAGCAGAAGAAAAGGAAGGCATCAGAGGAGAGGCAAGGGAGGAGAGGAGAGGAGAAGACATGAAAGGGATATCTACTCGTGTTCCTGGCGTCCTGGTTCAGTCCTGTGTCTTCAATGCAAAGGATCCTGGGTAAAGAAGTATCTAGCATTTCTGCTTCTTTAAGGAGAAGGATTTTTGTTTCCTCTAACAGATCCATGCTGGGTAGCCAACATCAGTGGCCAGTGTTCATGACAGTTTCCTGACCCAAAGCTTTGGTCTTTACAAACTCTTGTTTTCCAAAGAACCCTTTAGTAGTATCTCCTCTGGAGGACACTGAGAACTGAGCCTTTCCCTCTTTGTCTTCTAACCCTCAGAACTCTTCTCTCTTACAGTGGGGCTAATGAGTTCGTTACCCACGGAATCCCAGCATCTCTGCTGAAGAAGCCCCAGAATGATCCTTGTGGTCTATGCTTTTGAATGTGCTCTGTGGAGCCACAGGGCTTCCCAAGATATTCCATAGGAGTGAAGACCTCTTCTTCCTTATTCCTCCCTTATCCACACACTTCAGGTCAGCTTTAGACTGTTTTTCATATTGGGCTTTTGTCCTTCTGAAGGAAGATCCCAAGACTAGAGATGTTCGATAGTCACTGATGTGATCCAAGTCCCTCTACATGACTTTCATCTTTGTAACCTCAGCTCCTACCACAGGACCTGACACAACAGAGGTACTTAGTGAATATTTATGAATGGGTACAAATAAATATTTCCTTAATTTATATATTTATCTATTCACTGAAGAAACACTTGTTCAACTTCTATTGGGTTGTGACCACCATTTACCTATAACGTCCACTACCAGCCAGTCCTGAGTTAGCCAGAGCATGTAACTAGGAAATGTCCCTGTCTTTCTTTACTGAATCATCCATGTGCAACCCATGCCATATCCCTGGCCAAATCAACCTGAGGGTTAAAAGTGAGGTGATGTTAACAGGGACAGGCATTATTATTATTATTGTTATTATTTTGTCTTTACTCCTAATCTGCTATTGCACATTTATCTAGTTTGCTGAGCTCTTTCTCTCTGAGACATGCTCTGCTACAAGTCTCATCCTCTGGATAAAACACAACATAGAAGTGCTGGGAGGAATCTTTGTTGCAACAATTATGGAGTTTTAATAGAATGTGTATTGGAAAGTGTTTGGAGCTAAGGAAACTACTCTTGAGGGCCAGAGGTTGTTATTAAGTGGGGCTACCTGCCAGCCAGCTGGTTACTTGTGAGAAATGTAGGAGGCAAGGAGAACATACTCACCCAGTGTGGGCCTGCCTGCACTTTTCCATCTTTACAACACTGGGCTTGGATGAACTGGGACCAGAGTCCTGGCCTTCTTACTTGAACACTGCTTGTACCAGTGGCCTTTTCTGAGAGCTACAGAACATTCTTAATTGTTATCTGTAGTCTCACAGCCAACTGGTATTCTGTGACCCCCTCACCTGTTCCCTTTGGAGTAATTATTGCTGGCTAGAGATTTGGTTTGAAAGTTTGATCCTTAACAGACACAGTACTGAAAAGTGAAATTAGAAGAGACTCCCTGATGCTATGTTATGCTATTAAAATTCACCAGGGTGGGAGACATCATTGTTATTTATGGTAATAAAATCACTTAGATTTTTTAAAAATATATTAATTTATTGGTGCATTGTAGTTATACATTTTGATAAGTGTCAGGGTATCAGAAGCATGCATGCACATATTGCTCATTTGGCCCTCCCTCAAGTCTCACCTTGTTCCCTCCCCCTTCCCTCCATTTCGTGCTCAGCATAGTGATTGACTCTGATAAATTTGTGTACATATGTCGTGTGCATTACTGGTTTCCCTCTTCCCCCCTCACATCTCCCTCAGTTAGGTCCCCTTCTTGCTCATCTAAAGTTTTCTCCTTGTCTGGAGTCCCTTTTAAGTCCCATTCTCAGTAGCTTCCACATATTAGGGAGAACATCCGACCTTTCACTCTTTGTGACTGACTAATCTCACTTAGCATAATGTTCTCCAGTTCCCTCCATTTCCCTGTAAATGATGTAATTTTGTTCTTCTTTATGGTTGCATAAAATTCCATTGTGTACATATCCCATAGTTTTGTAATCCATTCATCAGTTGATGGGCATCTTGGCTGGTTCCAAAGTTTGGCAATTGTGAATTGTGCAGCTATAAACATAGATACACATGCATTAGTCTGGTAGTTTGGTTTCAGTTCTTTTGTGTAGAT
>PVJS01033262.1:0-22035 GCA_004027185.1 Glis glis | reverse complement strand
AAAAAAAAAAAAAAAAAAAAAACCAAAGAAAGCCTGCTCCATCTCCAGCAATGAGTAGGTGCAGAGTTTCTGTGCTGAGTAGTGCTGAGTTTCTGTGACAGCAAGCAGAGGCTCAGCTTTCCCCTCTGCCCAGTTCTGCACACCTCCCTCTCTTACTGGGGTTTTTCCTGAAAGGGCTCCCCAAGACACTGCCTGCATGCACATCTCCATCTCAGAGTTGGTTTCCAGTGACCCCAAACTAAGAAGCCAACTGGTCCATGCACGTCCATGACCCGGGTCACCTTTGTTTCCATCCTTCCCGATCACAAGCCCCTGAGAAGGGCTGAAAAGAAGAGACCGTGCTTAACCGGGAAGGGGCTGGTCAGTGGCTGCCACAGTTCCTTGTCACCTAAGTTGCAACCTTACAACCATCTGACCAGAGGGCAGGGGACAGGGGACATAACCTCCTGCAGTCCCTCCCAGCTCTAGGTCCTTGGTGCCATGAATTGCACAGTAGGAGTCGTTGCTACAGTGGCAAGCCTGAGACCCAGTCCTCAGTGCAGCTCTGTCACTCTGTCGTGTGACCAGTGGCAAGTCACTCCCTCTGTTGAGGACACTGAAAACCACAAGGGCCAGGTTGGAAGTGTGGTTTGAAAGCTTCTCTCCCTCTCCTCCCCACCCTTGCCCTGGCCAGTTCCTCCTGATTAATCTCACCTCATTGCCCAATATGTAAAACAGATTGCGTGGCAGCCGCTCCGGTCCGGTTCGTGTGGGGCGGCAGCTGTGGTTTGGATGTGGTCTGAGTGCGTCCCCCAAAGGTTCATGTGCTGGAAGTTCAGTCCCTAGCCAGGCAGTGTTGGGAGGTGGTGGGACCTTTAAGAGGTGGGGCCTAGTGGGAGGTGATTAGGTCATGGGGCATCAGTCTTGGGTGGGGTTAATGCTGGTCTCCCAGAGGGAGCTCCTGTGATAGAAAGTTGCTATAAAAGAGTGAGCCTGGCCCATGGATCTCTCTGGCTTCCTGTTTCACGGCATGATTTCCCCTTCTATCGCCCACTCCTGCCACAATGCTGTTCACCATATTGTAAAGTGGCCAAGGGGGCCCTTACCGGAGGCCAAACACATGAGGCTGCCTGATCTTGGGCATGCAGTCTCTAGAACTTTCTTTTTAAAGTACTTCGGCCTCAGATATTTTGTTATAGCAACAGAAAATGGATCGATCCAGCAGGCTTAGAGCCCAGCCTACGGGTCCCATCCAGAGTCTCCCCCAAATTCTCTCTTAGAGGCAGGGTTTGAAGATCATTGACTCTAACGCCCCCTAGTGTATCCTGCAGTAATAGCCTTCTGGGGCCGCTGTAACAGATTGCTGACAACTTGGTTTAAAACAACAGACATCCATTCCCTCACCTTTGGAGGTCAGAGTGTGCAGTGGAGGTGTGGGCGGGGCCGCCTCCCTCTGGGGCACGGGGGGGTGGGGTGGGGTGGGGTGGGGTGGGTGGGTGGGAGGGTGCATGCCATGCTGCTCCCCTGGTTTTGATGGCTGCCAGCCACTCCCGACCTTTCTTGGTATGTGGCTGCAACATTCTACTCTCCGCCTCCGTCCTCATGTTCTCTTCTGTGTGTTGGTCTCAAATCTCCCTCTGCCTTCCTCTTAGAAGGACATTGACTTTGGACTTAGGGCCACCAGGATAATCCGAGAAAATGCCGCCTTTCAAGATCCTTTACTTGCTAACACCTGCAAAGACCCCTTTTCCAAATAAGGTAAGATTTACAGTCTGCAGGGATTTGGTGTCTCCTGGGGTCCATTTCTCTGCCTGCTGTACACGATAGGGTGGAGCCAGTGTTTCTCAGGAGGCCCAGCACCTGTGGGAGATGCAGCCTGTCGCCAGGGCCTCTGGGCCCAGGCTGGGGTAAGAGCCAGTGGCTGCCCGGGCGGAGGCCAGCACAGCGGTCTGGCGGGTATGAGTGTGTCTCCCTCCTCTGCCCTCGTCTCCTGCCCCTCCTGCTAAAGAAGAGCCATGCTGTGCTCCTCTCAATTTCCCTGAAATGGGATTCTGTAGACAAACAGGTCCAGAGATGGTGCTGGTCAGAGGCTGTGCACTCTGAGGGTCACCATTAGCCGACTGGTCAGGGCCACTTGCAAGTCCGTCCCCAAAGCTCAGCTCCCTTTGGATGTGAGTTACAAATTTGCCTCATTTCTGGATCACAGCCTTTCTGGGAAAGTTTTTTTTTTTATTTTTTGTCTTGGTACTAGGGAATGAACCCAGGTTTATTACTATTAATATTAATAATTATTTTAGTAATATTTTAAACAATATCTAAGCCGGGCGTGGTGGCGCACGCTTGTAATCCCAGTACTTTGAGAGGCGGAGACCGGAGGATCCGGGTTCGCGGCCAGCGTCAGCTTGTGCACGCACGCGCATGCGCAAGTTCTCTCTCTCTCTCTCTCTCTCTCTCTCTCTCTCTCTCTCCCTCCCTGTCTCTCTCTCTCTCTCTACCTAGTGAGGCCCTCCGCAACTTCGAGAGACCCGGTCTCAAAATAAAGTATAAAAAATAGGGCCGGGGGCGTAGCGCAGAGGTAGAACGCCCCTGCGTTCAATTCCCAGTACCACAAAAAACCCAATATCTATTAATAATTATTAATATCAATTAATTAGTAATTATAATTAATATTAAGAATAATTAAAATAATATTTATTTTGTGGCACTGGGGATTGAACCTAGGGGCATTCTATCTTTGAGCTACATCCCCAGCTCTATTTATTTTTTTTAATTTTGAAACAGGGTCTCACTAAGTTGCTGAGGCTGGTCTCAATCCTGCAATTCTCTTGTCTTAGCCTCCCAAGTACTGGGATTATAGGCATGTGCCATCATACCTTGCCAATTCTTTTTTATTTTGAAACAGGGTCTCACTAAGTTGCTGAGAGTCTTGCTAAGTTGCTGAGGCTGGTCTTGAACTTGCGATCCTCCTGTCTCAGCCTCCTGAGTACCTGGGATTACAGGTATGTGCCATCACGCCTGGGTCAAGTAATCTGTGTGTGTGTGTGTGTGCGTGCGTGTGTGTGTGTGTGTGTGTGTGTGTACTGGGGATTGAACCCCAGGGGTTTTCTATCCCTGAGCTACACCCCCAGCCCTATTTTATCTTTTATTTTGAAACAGGATCTCATGAAGTTGCCAAGGCTGGTCTTGAACCTGTGATCCTCCTGTCTCTGTCTCCCAAATACTGGGACAACAGGTGTGCGCCACCACGCCTTACTCCGGGTGTGACGGTTTACCACTGGAGCAGGGGCTTACGCAGCAGCTGGAAGATGTGGGGGTCAGAGGGCAGGACGCTGGCCTGGCCGGGGCCTCAGCCTGAAGACCTGAAGCCGGTGTTGTGAGAGCCCGTGGAAGCAGCTGCAGCGTCGGGGATCTCGGGGCGCTCCTTGTTGCCACCTCAGTGGGCAGCAGCGCAGCCAGTCCTCACCGAGAGCTGCTATTCCTTAAGAATCGTGGCTTCCTGTCATCTCTGCTTTCTCAACCTCGTGCCAGTTCCTCTCAGGGTCAGATTCAAACCCAGAAGCCCAGAGGCAAAGAATCTGGGAAATGTGGCCCCAGGTCCCCTTGGCAGTGCGGGGCCCTAGAAGGGAGAGCAGGTTTCTAAGTGCCTTCATTCCTTCTGAAATCCACCTCTCCCTTTCTCTCTCTGAAAAGAGGACCCTCGTAGCCAAGTGTTGGGCAAGAAGGCCCACACCTCTTTAAGACAGGGATCTGTTCATACTTCGATGACGCGAGGAGGGGGCCCATGTGGCAGATGAAGGGATGCTCAGAGGAGGGAACTGGGCTGGGGGAGCAGCCAGTGTAGGGGAGACACAGGCGCTCAGAGGGCAGGCCAGCTTGGGGACACATCCTGGCTCAGCCCCTTGACGGTGCTAGTCTCAGTTTCCCCACTTCAAGAGCTAGTAAATCATAATCTATCTCATGGGTTTTTATGAGTATCTAAGGAGATAATGGTATGGCCAATGGACGTTCACTGTAGCATTATTCACATGAGTTAAAATTCAGAAATAACCTAAATGTTCATCAAAAATGGAATGGCTAAATTAATGATAGAAATCCATGTTATAGAATACTATACAGCAGGTTAAAAAGATTGAGGCATAGCCAGGCATGGTGGCACACACTGGTAATCCCAGTACTTGGGAGGCTGAGACTGGAGGATCCGGGTTCGTGGCCAGCCTCAGCTACTTAGTGAAGCCCTCCGCAACTTAGTGATACCCTGTTTCAAAATAAAGAATAAAATAGGACTGGGGGTGTAGCTTGGAGGTAGAATGCCCCTGAGTTCCATCCCCAGTACCGCAAAAAAAAAAAAGAAAAAGATTGAGGAAGAGAGCCCCTTTGCATGGACCCAGGTCATGATGGATGACTGGCGCTTGGGACCTGCTTTTAAGTCACAAATGCTCTGTCCAGTAGCATCCTTCGACCCGGGCAAGGCAAGCCTGAGTTTTAAAGGGTCTTGCTCTCCTCTGGCTGCACTCCTTCCTCCAGGGGACCCGTGTGCCTGGAAGAGCCCCCCTCTCATCTACATCATGCTCCTAGTACTCAGCTCCCTGGAACTCCCTGGCCACATGGCCTTGGGGCCACTTCCAACATCTGCACTCCTCCTCCCTCCCCTTCTCCCCAGGGTGGACCACATTGCTGAGGGCTGCACCTCTGGCCCAGTGGGATGCTGTTGGGGTGTTCACTGAGCTTGGATGTGCAGCCCAGGGGTTCACGTGTATATGTAGGACCACGGAATACAGGATACAGGACATGGGGGCTGCAACGTGGGGGCTCACTCCCTTTCCTCTTCTCCTCTCCCACATTCCAGCATGGAATGCTGGGACTCTGAGTATCCCAGCTTTGGACCTGTAATTTAGGTTGCTGTGTAGGTCTATTTGTCAAGAAAGGCAGATAGAATATATTTTATGTAACAGCAGGTTAGTCTGAGTGAAAGCTTTTATTTTTATTTAAATTTATTTTTGCTGGGCGTGGTGGCGCACACTTGTAATCCCAGTACTTGGGGAGGCTGAGACAGGAGGATCACAGGTTTGAGGACAGCTTCAGTAAGTAGTGAGACTCTCATCAACCTAGTGAAACCCTGTTTCAAACTAAAAATAAAAAATAGGGATGGGGTGTAGTTCGGAGGTAGAATGCCCCTGGGTTCCATCTCCAGCACCAAAACAAAAAAAATTATTTCTAACTGATACATAAAAGTTGTACATGTTAATGGAGTATCATGTAATGTTTCAATACATGGATATACTGTATAATGTTTAAATCAGGTTAACATATCTATCTCCTCAAATGTGCAATATTTCATCATCGAAAAAACCTTTGAAATCTTTTCTTCTAGCATTTTGTGATGTGCAGTACATTAGTGTTATCTCCAATCACCCTACCTTGCAGTAGCACGCCAGAACTTCTTGCTCCTATCTGTCTGTAGCTTAGTGCCATTGATCAACCTTTCTCTATCCCTCCCTTCTCCTTGGGTGGTGACTTTTGAATATTTAGATGTATGGTCAGGGCTGCTCCTGGGGTATGAGGAAGCTAGGGCAAATATTCCTACGTCCCTGTCCATATAAACAATTTGTCACCCCAAATAGATGTCAGCACCATTCTGGCAGCCCAATTGCAAGTCATCTCATGGAAGAGATACCACGCTGGTAGCTCACGCCTGTAATCCCAGTACTTGGTAGGCTGAGACAGGAGGGTCGCAGGTTTGAGCTAGCCACAGCAATTTAGTGAGACCCTCAGCAATGTAGTGAGACCTTGTTTCAAAATAACAACAACAAAAAAAATAAAAATAAAAAGGGCTGGGGATGTGGCTCGGAGGTAGAACAACCCTGGGTTCAATCCCCAGTACCAAAACAAACACCCCCCAAAACAACAACAACAAAAACATGGCAGCCCCTGGGAGCCATCTGCTTGCCCGGCCCCTGCCCAGAACTGGCATCCAGCCATGGGCTGGGGAGGGGTTTGGGAAGAAGAGAGAAGGTCAGACAGAGTCCCAGGTTGGAGAGATGGGGACTGCAGCCCGTGTTGGGCCCAGTCTGGGCTTCGAGAGTCCCTCCAGGTGGGACCTGCAGGTCCTGGCTGGCCACCGGCCCTGGAGGGGGAAGGCTTTTCATAGCCTGGGCCCCGAGGCCTGGGGCAGTTCTAAGGGCAGTACTGGGCTAGTCACGCAGGTCTCCATTTAAACCATTGGCCTGGGCGCCCCAGTGTTAGGAGTGGACCTGATCCTGCCTCTAGTTCCACGTGGCTCAGCAGGGTCTCCGTCTTGAATTACTCTGTAGAGAGGCTGGCTCCCCCATGCGGGGCTGCCGTCTCCCAAATCCCTCCAGATAGGAGCAAAATCCCCCATGAGCCGACCCAGGAGCTGAGGCCTCTTCTTCCCCTAGGGAAGGTCCTTTCTCTGGGTCAGCCTCCAGCCGGGGCTCCTGGCCCTTCCTGGGAAAGGCCTTTCCCAGACTTCCCCCTGCGGCTCTGATCCCAGCAATTGACAGGCACCCAGGATGACTCGTCAATTCCAGTCCAGCTCACTGGTGGATCCAGGTGACACAGGGTGGCTCTCCTAGGCAAGGACCCGCAGGGACTCAGTGGCCTGGCTGTCTCATGATGACATTGATGGGAAGCCCCCTGGGCCCTCCTGGTGGGGGAACTGAAGGGGCCTCAGGGCCTCCCTTCCTGGCCTCCCTCTCTGTCTCTGCAGGCTTCCTGGCACTCCACTCCTGCGATTTCTCATTTACCTGCCGCAGCCTTTCCCGCGACACCAAGGGCCTGGGGCCTCTGGAGGCAGGAGTTTGACTTATTTTCCCTGTGTCCCCGGTGCCCAGTACAGAGAGTGTTTGTTGAGTGCTGAGCCTGATTACTCAGCATCCCCAGCCTCTCAGGAGAGCCACATCCCTGTCTACAGACGCTCCCTGTTTTAATTAACTGGCCCAGCCTGTCTCCTTAAGGATCCATCTTGGGTTTTCTGTGCATTCTGAACGCACTGCATTCAGCCTCGCCGCCTGGTGGGAGCCGGGAAAACGAGGCAAAGAGCCTGACAAGGCCCCGTCACCGCGGCAACAGGAATTCACATCAGGCAGCTCCCACGCCTAGGCTCGGGCACTCATTGGATGGGATTCGTGGACAGAGATTTTGTTTTTTTTTTTTTGCGGTACTGGGGATTGAACCCAGGGGCATCCTACCTCCGAGCTACACCCCCAGCCCTATTTTTTATTCTTTATTTTGAAACAGGGTCTCACTAAGTTGCAGAGGGCCTCACTAAGTAGCTAAGGCTGGCGGCGAACCTGCGATCCTCCTGTCTCAGTCTCCCAAGTACTGGGATTACAAGCGTGGGCCACCACGCCCGGCTCAAAGTGTCTCTTCGTAAAGCACCTGAAAGAGGTTTGGGAAATGGCTTTTCTCTGTCTAAGTGCTCCCGAAAAGCAGAGCTACCTCCCCGGGGGTTGGGACGCAAAGCACTTGAGGAAAGGTGCAGGCAGGCCCCAGGAGGCACTACATGAAACCCCAGCCACAGGCCGGGCACCCAGAAGACTTGAGCACCGCAGGCCTGGGCATGTGGGGCAGAACAGGTGCAGGTGCGGCCTCCTGTGGACCTGGGGCGCCTGGGGGAGGGGCAGGGCTCAGGACTGGACACATGTGCCTCCAGGCCCACTGACCGCCCCCTTCCTCAAGGATGGCCCCCGAGAAGGAGCCAGGGGCCCAGGCGCCTGTGCCCTCCCCCACCCAGGTCAGAATCCAGCTCGAGTCTCTCGGGGACAGGGCAATGCCACCACTCCTTCTTTTTTACCTTTTCACCCTGTGCCCTGCTGGTGACCCAGGTTTATGGGGCAGCCTATCTTCTCCCACAGCTGCAGAGAGCCCTTATCAAGGGGCTGATTACACTTGACAAGGCCCAGGACCGCCTGCTCCTGCCAGCAGGAGGACAACATGGGCCCTAATTGTTTTATGGGCTTTTCACACTCGGAGTGGAGGGGGAAGCGCCAGCCACTTGGGCCGGCCTTCTAAGGCTTAGGTTCTAGTTGCCTCCTTGCCGACCCCGCTGAATCCCCAGAAGGCCTGGTCAGGGGGCGCTGGCAGAGGGAAGGCCCCAGAGGGCTGTCCAAGAGCCACAGAATGAACAAGAGAAATCCCCCCAGAACTGGCCTTTCCATCTGCCGAAGGCAGCAGTTGGCTCCCTAGACCCAGACCAAGCGCAGCCTCTCTGGGTCCTCCTGCCAGGAGCCACACAGAGCCTGCCAGCCCAGCAGGAAAAGCCCCAGCTCGCAGGCCATCTGCCATCCGCCATCTCCCAGGGCCGCCCAGCCCAGGACCCAGTGGAGCTAGTGCACAGGAGGAGCAAGGACCATCCTCCACACTGCATGTGGGGGAAACTGAGGCTGGGGATGTGAAGGGTCCTGCCCAAGATGGTACAGATGACGGCAGAGCTGAGACTTGGAAACAAATCTGAATCTTGGGAGAAGATTCTCTTCTGTCTGAATCTCAGCCTCACTCAGCGCTCCACCCACCTCGCGCCCTTGGCGGCTCTCTCTCTCTCTCTCTCTCTCTCTCTCTCTCCTGGAATTGACCCAGGGACATTCTGCCTCCAAGCTACACTCCAGCCCTTTTTTATTTTTAAATTTTGAAACAGGGTCTCATACTGGCCTTGAATATTCTATCATCCTGTCTTAGCCTCCTAAGTACTGGGATTACAGGTATGTGCCACCACGCTCAGCTCCCTTATCTCCTCTTCCTTCCTTCCTTCCTTCCTTCCTTCCTTCCTTCCTTCCTTCCTTCCTTTTTCCTCCCTCCCTCCCTCCCTTCTTTCGTCTCATTTTTCTTGGGTCTTTCTCCCGGTCCTCTGTCTCACTCTGCTTCTCCCACATCTCAGTCTCATCCTGCTCTTGGCCTCTGTGTTCAGCTTCTCTGCTCCATTTCTCCCAGCCTTTCTCTGGTTCTCTTTCCTCACCCCATTCTCCCTCATCTCTGGGTCCTTCCTGCATCCCCCTCTGCCCATCTCTCCTCCTGGCCCCCTCACCTGTGGGCGCCGTGAGTCTCCTTCCCTCCCTTCCTCCTCATGAAGGTCATTGTAGACGCTCTGTGTACTGCTTTTTTCTGGTGGTTCCGGGGACGCCCTGCTACAAGCGTCCGACCCTCTTGCTCAGCACAGGGTGCTGCTCACCCAGCTGCAGAGTCCTCCCAGGCCCTGCACATGGCCCGGTTGGCACTAGAAGCACACAGCTTGTTCCCGGGATGGATTGGCACCAGCCCGGGGTCAGGCCTCCCCTCCCCATCCTTTGCCAATTTGTTAATTCCCTACACATGTTCTCAACAGTGGCCAGCATGCCCACAAATACACCGTACAATGCATTGTATCCGTTGGTCTTCCCACTGCACAGTGAATGTGGCTGAGCGAGTTTGATGGTTTTCATATTCCAGAAGAGACAGAAACTAGCAATTATCCAGGACCTACTCTGCGCCAGTCACTAAACACCATCACTACCCGTAAAGCTCACAGCAGCACGCTGCTGACCCACGAGGTGCTTCTGCAAGTTAGGAAAAGGTGCCCCTTCTGTGGTGCACTTCCCTGCTTCCTGCTGGAAACGCTATCATGCCGCTGCTGTGGATGGTGCTCTCCAGGGTTGTGCAGTGCACAACCTGCACCAGTGTCCATGCTGGCCCTAAACACAAGCCTGTAAAGGAGAGATTATCACGTGAATTTGATGCACAAGGACACTAATTCTGCTCTCATGATTTTTTTTTTTTTTTGCGGTACTGGGAATTGAACCCAGGGGCATTCTACCTCCGAGCTACACCCCCAGTCCTATTTTTTTATTCTTTATTTTGAAACAGGGTCTCACTAAGTCGCGGAGGGCCTCACTAAGTAGCTGAGGCTGGCCATGAACCTGGATCCTCTGGTCTCAGCCTCCCAAATACTGGGATTACAAGTGTGTGCCACCACGCCCAGCTCTGCTCCCATGATTTTGAGACAGCAGGCTGCCCTTTCAGCTCCTCCAAGCCCCTGGTCTGGGCTTCCTAGCTTTGGGATGCCTGCCTGATTTGGGACCTACTACCGCTCTGATCCCCAGCCCTGATGTGCTCGCCTCAGCTGAGTCCCGATATAATGCAAAGGGCACCAGAGGGGGTCAGGGGACCCAGCAGAGGTCTAACTCTGCACTTACTGGCTGGGCATCCCTGAGCAGGTACCTTAACTTCTCTGAGCCTCGGCTTTGCCATCTGTTAGATGGAGATGATTATCTTTACCTTCCCTACAAGGTTGTCTGAGGATTGTGACGGTGACCGTCATGTGGTAGACAGTTGATAAATGATGAATAATCAATGAACAAATACTCTCTAGGGAAATATGGCTTCACAGGAGAAGGTAGATTTAGGACATCAAATTAAGATTTAGGAAGCCAGGCATGGTGGTGTGCACCTGTAATCCCAGTACTTAGGAGGCTGAAATAGGGGGATCGTAGGTTTGAGGCCAGCCCAGGCAACTTAGTGAGACCCTTAGCAACTTAGTGAGGGTCTCAAAATAAAAAATAAAAAAATAAAAAGGGCTGGTGGTGTAGCTCAGCGGTAGAGTGCCCCTGGGTTCAATCCCCAGGAACACACACACACACACACACACACACACACACA
This sequence comes from Glis glis, assembly GCA_004027185.1. Taxonomy (NCBI): domain Eukaryota; kingdom Metazoa; phylum Chordata; class Mammalia; order Rodentia; family Gliridae; genus Glis; species Glis glis. The sequence goes on along the minus strand of PVJS01033262.1, from coordinate 11,409 downwards.
CACACACACACACGGGGAGGTTTAGGGCAGCGAGTGCTCCGTTCACACACACACCCCAGCCTCTCAGCTCACTGGCAATCACTGTCCTGAGCTGCAGGCTCTGTTCCTGTAATGGCCTCCACATTTGTGTCTCACGAATCCAGAACATTCTAGCAGAGATGAGTTAGTAGGCACCGCTGGCTCTTTTCATACCTGGAATCTTCCAACCAGTCAAAAGCAGGTAAGCCCTTCCCTGTGCGGCTCGCCTTGCTTTACACTGTGGGAGCATTCCTTGAAGGTCAGGAGAAAGTGAACATTTGTAATGAATTCGGCGTTAGCGGCTCTAACTCAAATCTTCTGGATGTCGGTGTTGTTGCTCAGTGGGTCATTGGACACTCGTGTTCTGGCCTCATGTGCTGGATGCAGTTTTTTTCTTTTTATTGTTAGAAAGCTCAGAGTCACACAGAAAGTGAAGGGGTATGTGTTTTGTTTCATATGAGGAAGCTAGGGAGTAATCGGGATACCAGAGGGACTTCAGAAAATGGAGGAGAAACTCCAGTGGAGCCAGGGAGGTGGTCTCAGGGAAGGGGGAAGAGAGGAAGGATCAATGAAGGAGTCACTTCCATCGGCATTATGTACATATGTGAGAATACCAATGTCAATCTCAATACCCTGTATGGGGAAGGGGAGAATGGAGAAGGAGCCGGGGGAAGCCGCCAAGTGCTGTGTGCGTGTATGTCACTATCACTATGAACTGCATTATGATGTGAGACTATAATGCACCAATAAGAGTATTAAAATAAAACAATTGAAAATATTAAAAAAAAACAAAGAAAGCTCAGTGTCAAATTTGTGACCTCTTTGTGACAAGTGGCTGGGATTTGAGCAGAGTCGGATCTAAACCTCTCCTTTAATTTTCCTTTGCTTATTTTATTATCAGTTTGGATATGTTGTTGGCTATTTTACCTTGTTGTCTCACATGTATCTTGGTACAGTACTCAAATCCTTGTGGGACAAGGCATAGCAGAGATAAATAAATTTAATTTAAATGTGTCAGGTTAGTTGAAAGCGAATCCCACCCACGCCGCTGAGAGGGCCCCACAGATAGATGCTAGCGCTTCCCACGGCTCAGAGGCTGGGCTGAAAGACGGAGTGAATTCTCAAGTGAACATGTACAAGTCTTGAACCGGCCTCCAGGCGATTTGTGGAGCCTTCAGGCTTCCCTGGACCAAGGTGTTGGGGGTTGACCAGATGGACCTCAAGTTCCTGGCTCCCGCTTCCACCGGAGCATCTGCATTTCCGTTTTTTTTTTTTGTGGTACTGGGAATTGAACCCAGGGGCAGTCTACCTCTGAGCTACACCCCCAGCCCTATTTTTTTATTCTTTATTTCAAAACAGGGTCTCACTAAGTTGCGGAAGGAATCACTAAGTAGTTGAGGCTGGCCGTGAACCTGGATCCTCCGGTCTCAGGCTCCCAAGTACTGGGATTACAAGCGTGCGCCACCACGCCCGGCTCTGCATTTCCATTTTATTTATGGGGTTCCACATGAGACCAAAACAAAGGCTTCCCAGCTAAAGATAGTCTGCAAAGCCACACAAGTAGATAGTCTCTAGAGTTCTTTTGATTACAACTTCTATTATGGTTTGAATTTGGAATATACCCAAAAGTTCATGTGTAGAAAGCATGGTTCCCAGTGCAGCAAAGTTCAGGGGAGGGGCTTTGAGCAATAATTTCTAGATTACCAAAGTGGACGATACTGCCTTCCATGGAATGCTGGGATGATCTGGGGGTGGAGCAGCAGTAGTCTCCGGTGCAATTGGAGGACATTGAATAAAATCACTGGGTGGTAGAAGCACCCAGGGGAGTGCTGAATGATTTTTTTTTTCTGAAAAGGAAGTGGTAAGCCAATAAGTTTGGGAACCTCTGGATCATGGGGGCTCTAATCAGTGGATTAATCTATTAATGACTGAATAACTATTGGGAGATGGGGCCTAGATGGAGGAAGTAGGTCCCTGGGGGTGTGTCCTAGAAGGTTTACCTTCCTGCTCCCTCTGCTTCCCACTGCCATGAGCTGAGCAGCTTTCCTCCACCCAGCCCTTCCGCCATGATGTTTCTGCCTTGGAGCCGGCTGACCATGGACTGAACCTCAGAAACCATGAACTAAATAAATCTTTCCTCCTCTAGGTTGTTTGTGTCTGGCATTTTGGTCACAGTAATGAAAAGCTGATGAACATGACTTCCCTTGCCAAGCTTCTCTTTGGGAAATCCCTGTGCTCTGTCACCTCAAGGACCCCAATACCCTTCAGTTCTGGGCTCAGGCTGGGGTGAAGCCAACCAAGCTCCTAGGGTGCAAATTCTGGAGGTCCATGATGTCAGCACTGGGCAAATGCCTACCTGTATTTAAAGGCGTGATCAGGTCCTTAAATTGTTGCCCATCTCTCCCCAGTGTCTCAGTCTGTTTTGCATCACGATGATAGACTACTTCAGACTGGGTAACTGATAAAGGACATGTAACTCTCATAGTTCTGGAGGCCACGAAGTCCCAAGTCAAGGGGCCACATCATTGAGGACATTTGTGCTGAGTCAGCCTATATTGGAAGGGGGAAGGGTGGGAGAGCACGAGGGAGCAAGAGGGGGCCTGAGCTCAAGCTTGCTTTTACAACACACCGCTCCTGAGATAATATTAACCCCCTCCCCAGGCACAGCCCTCCTGACCCAGTCACCTCTCACTACACTGTGGCACTAAGTTTCCAGTGCATGAACTTTGTTGGGGGGGCATGTTCACATCATAGCACCCCCATGCTGACACCTCCTCTGCCTCAGCTTAGCCCCGGCTCCTGCTTTAGTTGTTTTTTCCCTCTCTATCCTGCAATTTTCTTTCTTGCATTTTCAAAGTATGCTCAAATCTTACCCAGGTTTCATAAAACAAGTCTCCCCCAACCTTGCCCCCACACTCTCCTCTGGCTGCCATGTATCTCTCCCCTTCACTGGGCGTCAAACTTCTCCAAAGGTGACCTGTGCTCCCTTCCCCCAAAACCCTCCCCACTGGAACTGGCCACTTTCCCCAGCCAACAGCTCTAAGGTGGCTGCTGTGCTCCACGTTACTGTCCCTGCCAAGGGCACACCCACAATGACCTAAAGACCTCTCTTCTAGAAACAATTGCCTATGTGGGTTCATTTGATACAGTAGTGTCCTGGCCCTCCTCCTCGTTCGCTGGTCATGTGTTCCTTGTCTCCTTCATAGGTTGACCAGCCTATGAGTGTTGACACTCCCCAAAGCTCCACCTACCTCCTCTGCTCTTCCCCATCTAAATTCTCACCCATGCGGTGTCTCAGCTACCACCTTTGTCCCAAGACTTCAAAATTCATGTCGGTAGCCCGGACCTCTTTACTGGGTTCCAGATCCATATAGACGTTGTCACATGTCCTATCCACTTCCCTATATGCATTTCTCCAGTGTATCACAAACTCCGATGTTCAAATCTGAGTTCACGGTCTCTATGTCCCTGTTCTTCACCCCACCCAAAATACCTGGCCCTATTTCCTCTAGTCCAAGGCTAGAGGATGTAGGTGCCGCATGATGGGAGAAGTCGTGGGGGCTGCATGACCTCGGGACCTGAGGAGGGGAAGAAATTATTAATTGTCAAAAATATGGCAGGATCATCAAAAACAGGAATATAGGTTGTGAAACATGAGTCTCTATTCTATTCCCTCTGAGACACTATATGCATGGCAAACTTCATAAAAAAGTATAATCACGGTGGTGAAGTCCGCTGATGATCCTTGTGACACCGGGTGGGGCACATTCCATCACTCCATTCAAGAAACCTCTGTAGCCAGGTGTGGTGGTGCACGCCTGTAGTCCCAGGACTTGGGAGCCCGAGACAGGAGGACCACAGGTTTGAAGCCAGCCTCAGCAACTTAGTGAGACTCTCAGCCACCTAGCGAGACCCTGTTTCAAAGTAGAAAATAAAAAGGGCTGGGTGTGTAGCTCAGAGGTAGAATGCTCCTGGGTTCAATCCCCAGTATCACAACTCCCCCCCCAAAAGAAAACCTCTGTGCCACCCCTACCTCCCTGCCCGCCCCCAGTGGGGTGTTCTGCCATGGGACTCTAGGAGAAAGTCGCAGAGGAGGCCGATGAGAGCGAGGCCCTGTTTTGCACATGTGGCTACCACTGCTGGGATTCTTTTCCCTTCTTCTGTCCCCTCTCCAGTCCTTCCACATTCTCTTCACCTATCAAGTCTCTGTCTCCTTTGGTTCTCAGGTTAAATGCCACTTCCTCCAGAGAGTCTTCCTGGAATCCCTTTGTCAGGTTGGTTCTGGTTAGAGTTGACCAATGAGAAGTGTTCACGGGAGATACAGGCCATGGGCGAGGAAGAGAGCTGCAGCCAGTAGGTGTGCAGGCACGAGGGGGGAGCAGCTCCCAGGGTGCCTCTTTTTTTTTTTTTTGGTGGTACTGGGGATTAAACCCATGGGCATTATACCACTGAGTTATGTCCCCAGCCCTTTTTATTTTGGAACAGGATCTCACTAAGTTGATGAGGCTGGCCCTGAACCTGTAACCCTCCTGTCTCATCCTCCCAAGTACTGGGATTACAGGCATACCCTACTTATGCCTGGATCCAGGGGCACCTTCTTTTTTTTTTTGCAGTACTGGGGATTGAACCCAGGGGCATTCTACCTCCGAGCTACAACCCCAGCCCTATTTTTTATACTTTATTTTGAAACCGGGTCTCATGAAGTTGCAGAGGCCTCACTAAGTAGCTGAGGCTGGCCGCGAACTTGGATCTTCCGGTCTCTGCCTCCCAAGTACTGGGATTACAAGCGTGGGCCACCACGCCTGGCAGGGGCGCCTTCTTGACAGTCACCTCTATTGGGTTGCAGGCTGAGGTGGCTTATGGGAACTTCCTAGTGGCCTCTGGGCCAGTCCCCAAACCCACCTTTTCAGTGCTACAGGCTCTGGTCATCAGGGCAGTGGCCCTGACTTTCACAGAATCTGCCTTCCAACAGTCCTGCAAACCTCTGATTTCCTGTATTAAATCCCTTCATACTTGGAGTATAGAGTGGTGTGTTAGTCAGCTTTTCATTGCTATAACAAATACTGGAGATAATCAACTCATAGAGAGAAAGGTTTCTATTGGCTCACAGTTTCAGAGGTTCCTGTCCATGATCGGTTGGCCCCATTGCGGCACATCGTGGTGGGAACACATGGTGGAGCAAAACTATTCCCCTCATGTACAGGAAGTGAAAGAGGGGAAAAGGAAGGGACCAGGGTCCCACAGTCCCCACCCAGAGCACACCCACAATGACCTAAAGACCACCCACAAGGCTCTGCCTTTTAAAGGACTACCTCCCAGTATCCCCATGGTGGGGACTAAGATTTTAACACATGGACCTTTAGTGAACTTTCCAAGATCCAAATGATAGCAAGCACCTTCTAATTTCTTGACAAATAGCTCACTAATACACAAATCATATGTATGAATAATGTTAATATGCATTTTCCCCAAGCTGTAAGCTCCATGGGGCCAAGGCCGTCACCCCTATCACACATGGCTGCAGCCCCAGATATTAGACAACACTGAAACAGAACCTGTATCATCTCACTTAACAGATGAGAAGACTGAGCCTCCGGGCTGGTCACAGACAATGGCAGAGCTACCATCAACTTGTTTCTGAGTGCACTTTTTCTTGGCCTGGAGAACACTAGAAATGGAAGAGAGAAATGGGCCAAGTTCTAGCAGCTCTTAAGGCCCCGCTTCAGGAGTTGCCCCTCCAAATTGAGATGCGGGTCACACTGAAACCAAACCTCAGGCTTCTCCCTAACACAGTTGAGTTATTATCACCGCTTTCCAGTTGACAAAATTATTTCTTCTCCTTGTGTTTTACAGGTATAGCGATAAAAATTATTGTCAAGGGTATTATTACAATTTTTAACTACTAATAGAATTATGATGTTTGATGGGGTACTGGCAGTGAAATGTACTCCCTACAACATGTGGGAACTTCTTATTTATTATCTCTGGGCTTTACAGTTACCATAGCAATAAAATCCCTACTCAACGGGATGATTACCATTTTCAACAACTAATGGAATTATTATTTTTGTTTGTGGTTTTGAGCCTTGGAATAAAATGTAATCCCATCAATGGTACTGAAAAATTTTAATGTCTTTAGATATTACCATGAGAGACCAATAAGGATAGAATTCCTGTAAAGCTCTCATTGCCAATCCTCTTCTAGCCGTGGGGTCTTTTTGTTTCTTCACTATGAGATCCTAATTTGTTAAGGGAGCATTCCAGGTGTTGACTCATTGAAAGCATTTAGCAAGCAGGCCTTGTGCTGGGTGGAGGGTCCATGTTAAGTGAGATTTCTGGCACAGTAGTTAAAGGTGAAGTTTCGGAACCACCTGACTATGAGTTTGAATTCCAGTTTTGGTTGGTGGCTCTGGGCAAGCAACTTGACTGCTGGAAGCTTCTGTTTCCATCTTCCAGAATAAATAGGGAAACAATCCCATTGTTCCATGTGGACGCTCCACACCCGTGAGATGTGCTAGGCAGGGTACCTCAGGAGAGTGGTGTACCCCAGTTGGGAGAGGTCAGGACGCTTCCTGCGGGAGGTGACTCTTAAGCTGAATCTTGAAGGATGGGTGGTATTACCTCCCAGGGAGAAAAGGAGAGAGGGCCTCCCAGATGTGGAGGATGGTGAGTGCAAAGCCAAGAAAGGCAGTGTGAGCTGGTGCCTGTGGTGGGAGGAGAGAGTCCTAGATAAGGAGCGGTGGCTTCCCTGTGGTTAAGTGGTCCCCACCGGGCAACTCTGACTTTGAGCAACTCCCCACACCCCTTCCTTCTCACTGTATGAAAATCCATTAATAATAATACACAGAGCTTGGAGAGCCTGCAGGCTGTCTTTGGATGAAAGAAAGCATTATCATATTAACTAATTACATGAATTAAAATAAATTAATTTAAAAAGTGGATTAATGAGATTAGTGCATTTGTTGTTTAATTATCCATTACCACTATTGATAATAATAATGGGTTTTGCACTTATGACAGGTGACAAGTCTGTCAGAGGAGTGGGATTTAAAACTGCAAAGGGATCGCACAGCCAGGTAGGACAGAGGATGCTCTACCTCCCCTGATCTTGTCTTGCAGAGTCCTGCGGTGAGAAGGGCCAGAATGGGGCCAGAGGGCTTGTTCTCATCTCTCCCTCAGCTGACATCTCCGAGATTCACTTTCTGTATTTGTAAAAGGGACTGGAGCTATCTTACCTTAGCTGGCTTCAGTGATGTTGAAATTAGATAATGTTGGCACCTAAGTCTGGTTGCCCCTACAGCAGAGCCCGGGCCAAAGGCTACAGAGTAAATCCCCCGGTTGCCACTCAGCCTGGGTGCCCTTCTCAGTAAGTTCATCTCTGGCCTTTGAAGATGAGGTGCTGCCATGTGCCTGGAGTTCACCACCCCCATGGATACCGAACATTCCAGATCTCCCACCCTTCCCAAAAGGATAACAGGCCTTTGTATTAGATTTTCTTATTTCCTGTTTCTTATTATTTATTAATTTATTATTATTATATTTTTCCTTTTATTCCCCCCGATCCTTCCTTCTCCCTCCTGGAATCACATTCCCAAATAGAGTATCCACGTACAAACCTTTGAGGGAATCTGGGCTAAGACATTGGATACTGGAAGTGGCTCATGGCTACCGTGATGACATGATAGTCTGCAGAGAACAGCTGCCCCACACCTCTCAGAGATGCGGGCTTCCTCTCCTCCCGCCTTGCCCTCTTCCCCACAGTGTACTGCTTTTTGCCTCAGTGAAGGGTGTATTTGCCCATTTCACATACTGAACACAGCTAGCCCTCTTGCCTCCCTAAGCCTTCCGGTCCCTTCCTCAGTAGTATGCCAAAGCAATTCACGCATCTGCACCCCATCTAATGTGCTACGTACATCACTGTGTTTGAGCTTTAAGGAATCATCGCCGCCGAGTGTTAAGATGGCTCCAGGTACCCTAGTCAGAATGTTACAGCAAGTGCCATGAGTTCATGTCAATGAATTTTCCCCTTCTCATCTTTATATTTCACTGGCAAAATCCTGCAAGAGTTTACTTGATAGCCAGTTTTTGCAACTCCTTTGGTATGCATTCCACTTCTACCCAGCACAGCAACTGTAATTCACTGCTTGGGCTGTGTTTAGACCTGATGCTGTTTATTGTCCTGAAGGCAATTAGGAGCTGCAGGGATGGATTGTGGGGAGAATAAGCATCAACTTGTGAGCTGCCAGTCTCAGGAAAGATCTTTACAGGGTCTCTAGGCAATGGGATACTGCTCTCCTCTCTAAAGAAGAAGGGAGTATTTCTACAAGCCTGATGTATTTAGAAGAATATGAGGTTCAATATTCTCAGTCTAATTCACCTAATTGTTCCCATTCTGAGTCTTAGGGTCACACTGATTTCCCCGGAGGTCCCTGATTATCAGAGACTTGTGGCTGTGTATTCAGTTTCCTTTGTAGTTCTCCCACTCTTGTGATTAGATCACAGGCCTGATTTTCAGCACATCCTGCCAGGCAGCAGCAAGTGATGAAGGTGTTCTTAAAATAATGCCATAGAGTGACGCGCCTTGCCGGGAGGATGGCGGACGCCGGCTTGCGCCGCGTGGTTCCCAGCGACCTGTATCCCCTAGTGCTCGGCTTTCTGCGCGATAACCAACTCTCGGAGGTGGCAAATAAGTTCGCCAAAGCGACAGGCGCTACACAGCAGGATGCCAACGCCTCTTCCCTCTTGGACATCTATAGCTTCTGGCTGAAGTCCACCAAGGCCCCAAAGCGGAAGTTACAGACAAATGGACCTGTGGCTAAAAAGGCTAAGAAGAGCTCATCCAGTGACAGCAGTGAGGACAGCAGTGAGGAGGAGGAAAAAGCTCAAGGGCCTCCAGCTAAGAGGGCTGTGGTTCCTGCCAAGCATCCTGGAAAGGCTGTGGCCAAAGCTTCAGAGAGCAGCAGCAGTGAAGAATCTAGTGATGATGAGGAGGAAGAGGAGGACAAAAAGAAAAAGGCTGTCCAGAAGGGAGTCAAGCCCCAAGCCAAGGCAGCCAGAGCTCCTCCTAAGAAGACCCAGAGCTCAGAGTCCGATTCTGACTCAAGCTCAGAGGATGAGGCACCAAAGAACCAGAAGCCAAAGACAACACCTGTGGCAGCAAAAGCTCAGGCGAAAGCCTCAGCCAAACCAGGTACACCAGCTCGAACAGCACCTAAGGTAGCCAATGGCAAAGCAGCCAGCAGCAGCAGTAGCAGCAGCAGCAGCAGCAGCGAGGACTCAGAGGAGGAGAAGGCAGCAGCCATCCCCAAAAAGACTGTACCTAAAAAGCAAGTCACAGCCAAGGTCCCAGTGAAAGTAGCTGTTACCCCTACCCAGAAGAGTTCTAGCAGTGAAGACTCCTCCAGTGAGGAGGAGGAAGAACAGAAGAAACCCGTGAAGAAAAAACCAGGTCCCTACAGTTCAGTCCCTCCACCTTCGGCCCCCCCACCGAAGAAGTCCCTAGGAACCCAGTCTCCCAAGAAAGCTGCGGAGAAGAAACAGCCTGTGGAAAGCAGTGAAGACAGTAGTGATGAGTCTGATTCGAGTTCTGAGGAAGAGAAGAAACCCCCAGCTAAGGCGGTGGTCTCCAAAGCTAAACCGGCTCCAGCCACTAAGCCAGCTCCAGCAAAGAAGGCAGCAGAGAGCTCTTCAGACAGCTCAGACACTGACAGCTCTGAGGATGAAGCTCCCGCCAAGCCAGTCAGTACCACCAAGACTTCCTTAAGCAAGCCTGCTGCTACTCCCAAGCCACCTGCGGCTAAGCCAGCTGCAACTCCTAAGCAGCCTGCTGCCAATGGCCAGAAGCCTCTGACCAGAAAGGCTGATAGCAGCTCCAGTGAGGAGGAGAGCAGTTCCAGTGAGGAGGAGAAGACAAAGAAGACCGTGGCCACCCCTAAGTCCAAGGTGACTGCCAAAGCTGCACCATCTGTGCCTGCCAAACAGGCTCCTCAGGGTGGTGGGGACGGCAGCTCTGATTCAGACAGTTCCAGCAGTGAGGAGGAAGAGGAGGAGAAGACATCTAAATCCCCAGTTAAGAAGAAGCCCCAGAAGGTGACAGGAGGTGTCACCCCTTCTAAGCCAGCTTCTGCAAAGAAAGTAAAAGCGGAGAGCAGCAGCAGCTCTTCCTCGGATGATTCCAGTGAGGAGGAGGAAGCGGAGGAGAAGAAGCCCACGGGCAAGGGCACTCCAAGACCACAAGCCCCCAAGGCCAATGGCACCTCTACACTGACTGCCCAGAATGGGAAAGCTGGCCAGGACAGCGAGGAGGAAGAGGAGGAAAAGGCAGCAGTGGCAGGTTCCAAGCCAGGTTCTGGAAAGAAGCGGAAACAGAAAGAGGCAGCGACTCCTCAAGCCAAGAAGATTAAGCTACAGACTCCCAACACCTTTCCAAAAAGGAAGAAAGGAGAAAAAAGGGCATCTTCCCCATTCCGAAGGGTCAGGGAGGAGGAGATTGAGGTGGATTCACGAGTGGCAGACAATTCCTTTGATGCCAAGCGAGGTGCAGCCGGAGACTGGGGAGAGCGAGCCAATCAGGTCCTGAAGTTCACCAAAGGCAAATCCTTCCGGCACGAGAAAACCAAGAAGAAACGGGGCAGTTACCGGGGTGGCTCCATCTCTGTCCAAGTCAATTCCATCAAGTTTGACAGCGAGTGACCTGGGGCCACCTTGGTGAAGCAAGGGTGATAGGAGGCCACTTCCCTTCTCCAGGGGACCTGGGAAGCCTTTGCTCTGTTAGGGCAAGGTCTTGGTGAGGACAGAGTTAAGAGTAGGTCCTAAGACTGCAGCATAACATCCTCTTTGGTCCTTTTTTGTGTTCTTAGTTTTGTATAGATTTGGTTTTGAGTGTTGGGTGTCAGGGACAAGGTAAGAAGAATGTTGTTTTTTAAGAAAACTAGTTTTAATTGTCGTTTCTGTCTTCCTGTTCTGTATAAGTCCTCATACTGAAAAATTTGTATATTTTATATTAAATCATTTCTTATTGAGTTTTGTTGTGATTTTTAGAGGTGATTTCCCACAGATAAAATCTTAGGTATTGCTCAAGACATAGTAAAGGGTTACATGTATTGATTTTTATAATTGAAGGATTCTTCCCATGTGAGTACACATGTCCACATTTCATCCCTGTTGAGGGGCATTTAAAGAATGGTTAATGTAAGCCCGCTGTGTTGGTGCACGCTTGTAATCCCAGTACTTGGGAAGCTGAGACCGGAGGATTCCAGGTTCGTGGCCAGCCCCTGCTACTTAGTGAGGCCCTCCGCAACTTAGTGAAACCCTGTTTCAAAATAATAAAAAATAGGGCCGCGGTGTAACTTGGAGGTAGAATGCCCCTGGGTTCAATCCCCAGTACCGCCC
>PVJS01033261.1:0-22282 GCA_004027185.1 Glis glis | reverse complement strand
GAGGCCCTCCGCAACTTTGTGAGACCCGGTTTCAAAATAAAGTATAAAAAATAGGGCTGGGGGTGTAGCGCGGAGGTAGAACACCCCTGGGTTCAATCCCCGGTACCGCAAAAAAAAAAAAAAACTAGAGATAGATATTTACCCCCCCTTCCAAAGAAGTGTTCAAGTTAATTGTGTTCAAGGCCAGCCTCCACAACCTAGCAAGACCCTATTTCAAAATAAAAAATAAAATCAGGCTGGAGTGTAGCTTGGAGGTAGAATGCCCCTGGGTTCAAACCACACACACAAAAAAGTTAATTGCAGACAGTGTAACATTTTTGTTATGACCTTTATTATTTCTAGCCAGAGCCCAGACTGAGAATCCACACCTACAGCTGAGCTCCAGACTTAAGAAAGCCCTCTTTCTTTCCTGTTCCCACAGTCTGGATTTTAGTCAGAGTCTGCCCATTGTCAGAAGTAATACCCCTCTTTTCTTGCCTGTATATTGGATCAACCCTTCAAACCAGATGATGATAAAATTAGAGCTCAATTTTTTTCACAGCTTCATAAGTGGAAATTAGCTAAGTGTCTTAGTGTATTTTCTGTTGCTATACCTGAATACTGCAGCCTGGGTGATTTATAAATAATAGAGATTTAGAAGCTCACAGTTCTGGAGCATGGGAAGTCCAAGGGCACGTCCTGGCCTCTGGTGAGGGCCTTCTTGCTGCATCATAACACGGTGGAGGGCATCATAGCCAGACAAAGCAGGCATGCTAGCTCAGGACTCTTTTCTTCTTCTTCTTCTTCTTCTTCTTCTTCTTCTTCTTCTTCTTCCTCCTCCTCCTCCTCCTCCTCCTCTTCCTCTTCCTCCTCCTCCTCCTCCTCCTCCTCCTCCTCCTTCTCCTCCTCCTCCTTCTTCTTCACCTCACCTCCAAATGTCTTTGTGTGTGGGGGGGTACTGGGGATTGAACTCCAGGACATTGTACCTCCGACCTATACCCCCAACCCTTTTTATTTTTTATTTTGAAACAGGGTCTCACTAGGTTGCTGAGAGTCGAGCTAAGTTGCTGAGGCTAGTTTTGAACCGACTATCCTCCTGTCTCAGCCTCCCAAGTACTGGGATGATAGTATGTGCCTCCATACCATACCTGGCCTCCAAACGCCATTAACATGTGAATCTGAGGATTAAGTTTCCAACACATGAACTAGGGGTAGGGGGCATATTCAAACCATAGCATGAGTTTCTTCTTCTTCTTCCTTTTTTTTTTTTTCCTCAAGCAGCAGCTCCAACTCCAGCATTTTCTCTCCATCACTCTTAAATGCTCTGATGCTTTTTGATGTGTTATGAAAGGCATGCGATATCATCCTTATTAATATCAGCCAAAATACCATCATAAATGCTGCATATAGATACGGGTGCAGTGGCACATGCCTATAATCCTGGTACTTGGGAGGCTGAGACAGGAGAATCTCAGGTTCAAGGCCAGCCTCAGCAACATAAGTACCACATATAAAGGTGGGCTTTCACAAAGACTGTCTCACTGACCAAATTTCAGAGCAGCCCTTCCGAGCCCTCTTTTCAATGAGGCCTCCTACTTGTAGTTCAGCCTGCCTAGTACAGTTGTAGCAAGAATCCTGCTAAGTCAATTTAGCAAAAACCCCACCACTTGGGACGTCTGATCACTCTGATCTGCTTTCAGCAAGAATTCCAAGTCAGTTTAGCAAGAATCCCCTTCCATTTGATTATTTTCTAAAAATAAATGACTTGAAAGTATAAGAGGGACTCTTAGGGAGAGAGAAGGGGACCATGGTAAGGGGGCAGACAGGGGGGCAAAAGAGAGTAGAAAGGAGGGTGGGCATGATCAAAGCACAATATATGCTTGCATGGAAACATCATGATGAAACCCATAAATCTGTATAATTAATAGGCATACATAGTTACAATGAAATTAGGGAGTAACTTGAAAAATCAAACCTTTAGGTGCACTTTTATTATCATATATGTGCATCCAGATGGAACTGGAATACACATGTATGATAACTTAGAGCGTGAAGACTGAAAAGTCCGGTGGCCGGTCTTGCCTGGTAGATGTTCTCACAGGAACTAATCCTTGCAATTCCAGGATGATCTCAGCATCATCTTCAGGTCTGGACAAGTTTACCCTGAATTCATTTGAGCAGGCATGGTTGCCTCTCATGCTTACTAACATCAGTTGTGTCTTCCTTTTTATTGTAACACCAGAAGTTGCTAGTCTGTTATAGAATCAAGGCCTGTGATAGACAACCCGCAATTGTTTACCTCCTACTTTTCCCTCTAAAAGAAGGATTACTAGCCTGGAGTAGTGGTGCATGACTGTAATTCCAGTACTTGGGAGGTTGAGACAAGAGGATCGCAGGTTCAAGGCCAGCTTCAGCAACTTGGGGAGACCTTGTTTCAAAAATAATAAATAAAATAGGGCTGGAGAGGTGTAGCTTAAGGATAGAATGCCCCTGGGTTCAATCCCCAGTACCACACACACCCACACAGACACAAGAAGAAGCAGGAGGAGAACTACTGATGGTAACAATTATAATTCATATATGTAAATAAGTGTAAAATAACTAATTATGGTGAAAGGAAGCAACTTTGCATGTAAAGTATGCAAGGAATGTAAATGTGTTTTTGTGAAGGGAAAAGGGAATAATTTTGTCCTAAAGTAAAAAGACTGACTATTCTACAATAACAAGCAAAAAATATAGGACAAATATTGAAAGGATGTAAGAAATATAGAGGCATGCAGAAGAGGAATCTGGGGAAAAAATCCTCTCCTGCATGGTCAGAGCTGGCTAACATTGGATGGATTTGCCCGCAGGGTTTTTGAAAATGAACTTTAAATTGAAAGGCACACTGATGAGAAACTAGAGGTTGATTTCTTCTCTCTTAAAAAGACAATTTTTGTTGGGTTATGAGTCTTTTCCTAATAAGAGACAATAAAAGGGTTTTGTTTACCTTTTCAAGTAATCCACCTAGGAAATAAAGATTCTGTATCATAGCAGAATAATTTCTTGTACTTTCCTTGGTTGATATTAAGAGAATAGAGTTTTCTCACCTTTTGAAAGAGCTAAATCTTTTTTTTTTTTTGGTGCCGGTGATTGAACCCAGGGGCATTCTACCTCCGCGCTATACCCCAGCCCTATTTTTTTATCCTTTATTTTGAAACCGGGTCTCACGAAGTTGCGGAGGGCCTCACTAGGTAGAGAGTAAATCTCTTTTATAATCATGTTACCTACTATCATTACTTTTGCAATGTTTCATTGTAGCTCTGATTAAATAAACAGCTAGATATTATTTCATAATGATCTAGGATCTTTGACATTTTTAAAAATTTTGTTTTCCCCAAATCAAATCCTAAATGAAATATTATTGATCTTGAACTGATGTTGGGAGTTCCCAGGAAGCCCTTAGAAAATCTCAAAGGATTTTGTCTTTTGATTTTGTAAAAAAAAGGATATTTGATATATTGAATTGTATAAAAGGATTTTCAAATGAGAAGAGATACTTAACCTTCCTTTGGACATATTTGTATGTGTATCTTTTTTTATTTTCTGTTTGTGCTAAGGATTGAACCCAGGGCCTTGTGCATGCTAAGGTGAATGATCACTCTACTACTTAGCTATATCCCCAGCCTATATATATAAATATTATTAATACAAGTATTTCAAAAATTGTATTAACTTCCTGGAACTCTGTCAATACCCTTGATTCATATCATGGTATAATTATATCAGTCATAGTTACAGTTATCATTTAAAAGTGTTGTATGACATAGGGAAAAAAATAAAAAACAAATTTCCTTGTCAAACACACTCTCATCATATTTGGGACCATTTCAAGTCTTTTGTCATCCATAAATAGTTTCCATTTTACTCTGATTCCTCTCTAAAAGTCCTTTCAATTAGCTACAGGCCAGAGTGATTCATCTTCAACAAAAAGGACTGTCTCAGAGACCCATGGAAAGTGCTGGGTGTGGTGGCGCACGCTTGTAATCCCAGTTCTTGGGAGGCTGAAACCAGAGGATCGCAGGTTCACAGCCAGCCTCAGCTACTTAGTGAGGCCCTCTGCAACTTAGTGAAACCCTGTTTGAAAACGAAGAATAAAAAATTGGGCTGGAAGTGTAGCTCGGAGGTAGAACTATGCAGACAATCAAGAATACAAGCTTCTGATAACATTGCTTATATAACTGAAGTATTATACTATTGGGCTGAGTAAGGATTTTAAGAACTTCAGCGGGGAAGCTGATAGGATCAAGAAACTGCTAACCCAAGCTCTAGCACCAGCAGAATTAATCACATAGGACTGAAAGTACCAAAAAGGTTTATATTTTTTATGGCTTTTTGTTTGGACCATTGCTGGTTCCTCAATGTTCTATGTTATGGATATAAGGAACTCCTTTCCCTTTTCTCTTGTTGTCTATAACATGTAACAATTGAGTAGACTACCTTTTTAAAGACAAAAAAAGAAACATTTCTCTTTTTCTTCCTGCCTGATACTTCCAGAATTCAAAAACTATTATTGGATACAGTTATTTGCATGGCAATATAATTATTTATATGATTCAATAAAAATCTGTCCTCTTTGAAACAGGACATAATTAGAGAAATTGGTTATATAACCAAGACTTTGGCCAGAATGTCATATTTGATTGAGAACGAATAGAATGAAATACAGACAGCGCTACAAAACTAAGGTTGACTTGGTAGCGCCAATGCTCATGAAGCCCTCTTGAGAAGAGCAGCCTTATACCTGGCTTACAGAGTTCCCAGGCCTATAGCTAAGTCAGGGAACTAGCTTACCTGTAGGCTCAGAAACCTTAGAATATTTTGGAGACTCAAAAAGAGAGCAAGTCACCCAAATCTATAAGCATTGCAGGTGAACTGTGGTAGTGAGTTCTCAGCTTGGTTTCCTGGCCTTGAGAGTCTTCTGAAAGTCTAATCCAAGATTTCTTATGAAAAGTTCCAGTAAAGCAAGCTTAAAAAGGTCTATGGGGTCAATTACCATTCTTGTTGCACCGATGTAAATAATCAGGCTAAATATAATGAAACAAGACATCTGTAAATGGGAATAATCTTACTTTCATTAACTTGGATCACAAAAGGGGGGTTACTATAGCAGCCGCTTGTGGGTAATGATTTGGGTCCTATTTATTGTCTTTGGGGTTTTGTCATCTACCTAGAAGTTGAACTGAACCCTGCCATCTATCACAGTTCATCAATCCTCACCAAATTTTCAACTCTTCTACTTTCCTCTACTATCTGGCTACAACTCTCCAAACTAACATTTCCAATTTTTCTCCCACTCTCCTGGGAACTAAAATCTGACAGCCCAGAACCTCACTGATACTCTCTGTAGAAACCCTCCAAGATGAAGCTAGATACTTCCATGCTCTGCTCTGAGAAATAACCATGATCTTGACACTGATGTCTACACTATCACCAAAGATATTCAAACTGCAGGTCAGAAAATCCACTAGATTACCACTGCTGTCCTCTCTCCACCCGGCAAAGATACTTTGAACCCAACATCCAGAAATCTTCTTGACTGGCTACTCTCCTACCAAGGTTAAATAGATGGTACAGTTGGTCCTGGGTGAACAAAAGAATGAGAAAGGGATTTATATTGTTCAAAAGAATAAAAGAATGTCTCTTTGTTCCTTGAATAAGAAGAGGGACTAACAAAGACTTTCTCCTTCCTCAAACTTTAGACAGGCTCCTGTTTTCAACAGGTCTTGTCCTTTAGCCGCGTAGTCCAGATGTAGCAAAAATCCTGCTAAGTCAGTTGAGGGAAAATGCCCCCACCCTTGATGTCTCCCCTTAGTAATTTTCACCCACCATCACTTCCCCTGCCACTCTGCCATTGGCTATAAATCCCCAGGTATCTTTTCTGTATTCAGGTTGAACCTACCTAATCTCTCTCTCTCATATCCTGATAGTCTTGACACTTACTGCATTGATCCTGAATAAAGTCTTCCTTACCATGTTAACAAGCGTTCAAATATTTTTTTTCTTTAACACCTTCCACATATCTTCAAGACAGAGTAACATGGATGGAATTTACTCTTCTGTCTGGAAAAAGAGCAAAACATATTAAATAATACTTTTTAAGATAGTATACATCAGGTGGTGAAGGACAATGATAACTGAGAAATGGAGGGAAAATGATAGGGCTCCTACAATGGCCCAAGTTTCCTACCTTAAGAGAATGTTGAGATTAAGATAGAGAAAGGAGGAACCCAGATGGAGCTCAGGGATCTCTCTGAGTTTAGAAGACAGAGCTGAGAGTTGGGGAAATCAAAATAATGAGAACTATAAGCAGTAATCAGAGAAGAGAGATTTGCGTATACAGACCTCTAAAGTTCTGAAGTGGGGTACCGGTAAATATTCTTCTTAATATTGATTTGGGCATGCATGAGAGAAAACTACCTAAGGCCATAGGAACCACTGAAGAGATCAGAGGGAACGTGCACACAGCTCGAAATAGTACTTATTCTCACCAGCCAGATTTAAGAGAACATAGGATTAATGAAGCAATGGCTAGAGTACACAGAAGTGTCTTAACTCATTAGTAAGAATAATTAGGACTAGACTGAGCACTGCTCTAGTCCCACCTGACAAATCTTAACTGGTTTCATGGTTGTATATGACAAAACTTATCAAATTGTACCCTTGAAATATATATACTTAAATATTGTACACCTTATTGTACGTCAATTATACATCAATAGACCTCAAAAAAATCACCACTTTGTGCTCAACATATAATTTCTACAATTTAAAAAGTCTCTGGTTACTGCCAACCTGATTATTGGATGTGAGACCCAGTACTGATACCAAGTTACAGCTCACACACTGATTATAGGCTTTTCTGAGTGCCTATTAAGAAAGGTCAGGCATCCTCAAAATGCTAAAAATGAGTGTGTGGAAACTAGATTAGAAGGAATAGAGAAACAACATGAATCAGTGGAACATGGGAGGGGCTGATGACATCAAGATAGAGTGCTGCTACTTACAGCTGTGTGACTGAGCAAACTTAGTAACCTCTCAAAGTATGTTGCACAAGGGTATTTGGTCACAAGCATCAGAAACTGAGTCAGGTTAACTTAAACCAAAAGGAAATTTACAGAAATGAAATGAAAGAGCTCACAGGACCAAAAGGAATGCCTTAGGATGAGATTCATAACATGAGAACCAGCCTCTCGAATGCATCTCCATAGCAGAAACCAATCTCGATCCAGGTTGAGCATCCTAATCTGAAAATCCCAAAGCCCAAATGCTTCAAAACTCGAAACCTTTTGAACACAGACATGACATCACAACTGGAAAATTCCATTACATGAAACTTGGTTTCGTGCACATATTTTAAATATAGTATAAAATTATCTTCAGATTATGTGTACATGGTGCATATGAAATGTATGCATATAAATGAATTTTATGTTTGGGTCCTATCCCCAAGATATCTCATCATATACATGCAAATATTCCAGAATCTGAAAATATCCAACATCTGGCCCAAGCATTTTGGAGTGTGTGTGTGTGCGTTACTAGGGTTTGAACCCGGGGGCATTCTACCTCCAACCTACATACACCTCCAGCCCTCTTTTTTTAGTTTTTATTTTGAAACAGGGTCTCACTAACTTACCGAGGGCTTGCTAAGTTGCTGAGGCTGGCTTTGAACCTATGATCCTCCTGTCTCAGCCTCCCAAGTACTGGGATTATAGGCATGTGCCACCTCACTCAGCTAGCCTCAAGCATTTTGGTCAAGAGACAGTCAAGCTGTAGTCTCACCTAGAATTCTCCTCCTTCTGGTCATAGATCAAATTCCAGAGATGGAGCATCCAATCAGACCAGTTTGAGTCACATGTCTGCTCCTTGACCTGAGGAGATGCGTATCTTATTAGCAAGTACAAAAAAAGGGATTGGGAGCCAGGCGTGGTGGCGTATGCTTGTAATCTCAGTACTTGGGAGGCTGAGACAGGAGGATCGCAGGTTTGCGGCCAGCCTTAGCAACTCAGTGAGGCCCTCTGCAACTTACTGAGACCCTGGTTCAAAATAAAAAATAAAATAGGCTGGGGGTGTAGCTCAGAGGTAGAATGCCCTTGGGTTCAATCCCCAGTACAAAAAAAAGGGGGGATTTGGGAAGCTATCCACAAACAAAGGCAAAATTGATATCAATGAGCCGGGTATGGTGGCACATAATCACCTTAAATTTCAGGAAGGAAAGAAATAGATTGTCACCACTTGTATTGGTTTGGATTAAGAATGTCCCCTATCCCTCAAGGAAACAAGGCAGCAATGTTGGAATCAGGGCTTGGCTGCTAAGGAGGAGTCCCTGGGGACACAGCCTTGGGGATTGTGCCTGTGTCTTAGAATCCTCTTGCTTACTTGCTCTCTCTGCTTCCCGCCTCCGTGATGTGAAGACAGAGCCCATGTGTTCTCCCTCTCTCTGCTTCCCACCGCCATGCCCTGAGATCCATAGACCCCGGCCTCACATGGACTGAACCCAGAATCTCCAAGAAACTGTGAACAAATAAATCTTCCTTCCTCTAAGTTATGTGGTCAGGTCTTTTGGATTATAGCAGTGAGAATGTTGACTGACACCACTGAATGGGAGGAATGGCTAAGTCAGATTGCAAAAAGTATGCATACTGAAAAGAGAAGAATGTGTAGCCACTGTTTAATAAAATCAGTGGAGCCCATTAATTTGGACTCAGCTCCTGCTCTAGGCCCCAACAGACCAAACCAAACTGGATTCACTCAGGTTAAGTGCCATGTAGTCAAACCGAAACTTTAAAAAACAGGAAAATCCCCAAAAGTCCAGTTTTCAAAAATACAAAAACCCAGGAGATTCATAGCAATCAATCAAAAGGGGCCCAATCAATCTGAGCTGGCATAAGAAAGTTCCCTGTTTCAACCCCTACAAGGAAAGCAACCTGAAGTAATCTGACTTCCTACAGTGCTGTTTCCTTAATCTTGCTCAAACTGCCCTACAATATCCCACTGTCCCCCAGCCCCAATAGAGCACCTGTAGGTCCATTAATCACTAATACAAGCCAACTAGATCTTTAAAATTCAATTTGTCAAATTTTGTTCTTTGACACCACTAAACAATGTACAGTGCTATTAAAATATTTTTATTTTCCTAATATATGGAATGGGAATTATAATATTTTATTTCTGGGATTATTATGGTAATTAAATAACATATTTTAAATGCTTAACATATAAAAGATGCTGAGTACTTAGTGAAAGGTACTATTTTTTGTACTGGGAATTGAACCCAGGGGCATTCTACCTGTGGGCTACACCTCCAACCCTTTTCATTTTTTGTTTTGTAACAGGGTCTCACTAAGTTGCTGAGTCTTGTCTTGAACCTGCACTCCTTCTGCCTCAGTCTCTCAAGTACTGGGATTACAGTGTACCACCACTCCTGGCAAAAGGTGCTTTTTATTAACATCATTATGGACTAAGGTTATGGACAGGGATCTCCCAAAGGAAATTCTCTTGTCTCAAATATTTGCAGTATTAACCTCTTTTCCTTGGAAAGGCTACGGGGCATATGACAAGGAACTGAGGTTTTTTGTAGAACTTTGGGGTAAAAAGACTTATCATCTCCTCCTTTCTGTAAGCCATGAAATACCAACAGGGTAAGGAATTAAACACATAGAATTTTAATTTGATTTGCCTTCACTTTTTGTGTCTGGTTTATATGTGTGTGTATTGGCCAGTGTCCAGTCAGCAAAACAGAAACTACCATAGGAATTTCAGTAGGGGGAAGTTAACATAGGAAATTTGCTACAAATGTGTTGAAGGGCTGGGGAGAAAAAAAGGGGGAAGCTGAGATCACTCAGAGATTAGTAACTGCAGGAAGCTACTACTATGCTAAGGCTGACCAAACAAAATAAAAACTGGAGCCTTCCAGAATCCATGACTGCTGAAGCTGCTGGGATAACCACTGCTCTACTGCTGTGTTGGAAACTTTTTAGAAGCCAGGAAACTCAACTCCCATCAGCATTTGCCTGTCACAGATGCTGATGCTACCAGATCAGGAATACCCCGGCTTCCTTGCTGTTGAAACTCTCCTACCTGAACAGAAACTCACATCCACCCACCCTGCAACTGCTACTATTGCTGCTACTGGCGCCACTGCCAAAGACTTCAACAGATGAAGAACTAAAATGGGCTTCTCCCTTCCACCTTCTTTCCAGCTCCTACAAATGTCTCCCATTGGTAGAGCCTAATTGGAAGCCAGGCAGCTGGGGAGTCTGGGAAATATAGTTTGTAGGCTTCTAGCCCCCTATTGAGAAGGGCAGGGAAAGTGGAATTGGGAGCCAACAGAAAAATAGCCAGCACCAAGTGAGACTTACATACAGATGTTCTCCATAGTACCTCTTTTTGTGTGTATCTCCAGATGTTTTCCATTTGGGTCTGTTTGAAGTGAAGTGAACATGTGTTGAATGTCTCAAAACTTCTAGCCGGGCATGGTGGCACATGTTGTAATCCCAGTACTTGGGAGGCTGAGACAGGAGGATCACAGGTTTGAAGCCAGCCTCAGCAACTTAGTGAGGCTCCCAGCAACTTAGCGAGACCCTATTTCAAAATAAAAAGTAAAAATAGGGCTGGGGATGTAGCTCGGAGGTAGAATGCCCCTGGGTTCAATCCCCAGTACAAATAAATAAATAAATAAATAAATAAATAAATAAATAAATAAATAAATCTTCTAACAGAACACAATCACACCACATTTAACCATCCGACAATCAAACTCCTCTTCCTTCTGCCTATTTGCTCTTTTCCTCCTTGGGTTTGGAATATGATGTGTAAATTCTGGCACACACACACCAAAAAACTTGCATTTCACACTCCAGTTTGCAAAATACTGGTGGGATCTTTCTGTTCTTCTGCCTCTTGCCTACTTGAAAGTGCGTAATTAAATACTAGGTGCACCGTGTATGTTGTATGGGGCATCTTACGCAAAAGATACATAGGTTTCTTGTCTTCTCTTAAATCGTTTCAAAAGATGCTCTTGGTTTCTCTTCAAAATTGTCTATTTTTCTTTTTTTCTTTGGTACTGGGGATTGAACCCAGGGACATTATACCTCTGAGCTACACCCCAGCCCTATTTTATTTTTTATTTTAAAATTGGGTCTCACTAAGTTGCAAAGGGCCTCTCTAAGTTGCTGAGACTGACGGCGAACCTGTGATCCTCCTGTCTCCGCCTCCCCAAGTACTGGGAGTACAGGTGTGTGCCACCATGCCAATCTTGCCCATCATTCTTTATCAATGATTACACATGAAATCAGCTAGAGCCATGATACTGCAAAGTGTTATTCTGTTTAACAGCAATGATTGTCCTTTATGAATCAAGGTCACTTCCTCTTAAGACCTGAGAGCTGAGATCATTAGATTATTCTTAGGTTTTCTCTTAGGTTTATTGAGACCGACTTTACCTTTATGGGTCCAAATAACGCTGTTGTCTGAAAGGGGAGGCCTGGGGAAGGGCACAGGGGACAATTTGATATCTCAGAGCCACTCTGACAAATGAGGCATGGCATGGTCAGAGCTCAGGGAAAAGCTCGATTCCTGTCTCAGAACTGGTGTCACAAGTAAAAGCAGATTATACTGAACAAGGGTAGTTGTAAAGATGGAAAAAGAAGGAAGTCTTGTTTTGGAAGTGCCAGTCCCACAAATTTGATAGGGAGCCTAACATTTGCCTCCAGGCCTGACTGTCTACCCATTGGGGCTCCTCGTGAGGCAATGCCAGGTGCCTGAAGCAGAGGCAGCTCCAGGCGAGAGCTCGGGAGAGACGGCTGTAGGTGGAGACCTCACAGTGTATGGAAGATGGCATATTGCAAGAAGTTTAAAGAAGGAAACCAATATTTATTGAGTTCCTACTATGCAACAGGCATGCTCTATCACTTTCTTATTTTAATCTTGACAACAACCTTATACCTTGGCTCTTTTTTAGAAACAGGGTAACATGGGATTTCATGTCTGATAAGCAACATAGCAGGATTCAGTGCCTTACCTACTCCACCCACATATCAGTATGGGCAAATCTTTGTGACAGGCCCCTCCTGGGGCAAGCAATAGAAACACTTAAACTTCATCAGTCACCTGTCATGTGCAAAGCATTATGCTATGTGTTGACACCAGTTACGTACTTTGGTGTTCCTAAGCACCTAGACTAGTAGGCACAAGTGTTCCCATTTTACAGAGTAGAAAAATAAGGTCTAATGTTATAAATTTGTAGACACAGAAGATTTCAATTCAGATTGGACTTATTCCAAAGTCCCATTTTTTTCTGTGACATCAACAGCCTCATCTATTTGGGGAGTTAAGGTGTAGGCATTTCAGCCAGGTGTGGTGGCACACACCTATAATCCTAGTACTTGGGAGGCCGAGACAAGAGAATTGCAGATTTGAGCCCAGCCTCAGAAATTTAATGAGGTCCTCAGCAACTTAGTGAGACCTCAGCAATTTAGCGAGACCCTGTTTCAAAAATAAAAAATAAAGTAGGGTTATAGCCGGGCGTGGCAGCACACACTTGTAATCCCAGTACTTGGGAGTCTGAGACAGGAGGATTGCAGGTTTGCAGCCAGCCTCAGCTACTTAGCGAGGCCCTCTGCAACTTAGTGAGACCTTGTTTCAAAATTAAAAATAAAATAGGGCTGGGGATATAGCTCAGAGGTAGAATGCCCCTGGGTTCAATCCCCAGTACCACAATAAATAAATAAATAAATAAAGAAGGAAGGAAAGGAAGGAAGGAAGGAAGGAAGGAAGGAAGGAAGGAAGGAAGAAAGAAAGAAAGAAAGAAAGAAAGAAAGAAAGAAAGGGTTGTGAGTGTAGCTCAGAGGTAGAATGCCCCTGAGTTCAGTACCAAGTACCAAAAAAGAAAAAAAAAGTAAGCATGTAAAGATGGGGAAGAGTGCTAGTAGAACCAGACTCTTGGTCTGGACATGGTGTAGCAGCAGAGGAGGGCCCTGGGGGCTGGGACGAGAAGGCACGCATCACAATTGTTTTACTCTTCATGGCCCCTTCACTGCCAGTCTCTCTCAGAAGTTGAGAGAGGCCTTCCATCTTTTTCTAGGAGCAGTATGAGTTTGAATTTTGGGTCCCAGCCACATGTTTCTACTGATCCCCCTACATGGGCCCTCTTGCTGCTGTTCTTCCTGCCTGCACCCCAATTTATAAGATTGACTTTATGGGGTAAACTCCTGTCATGATGCACAAGATCTTCCTTTCCAAGAGGCTGTAAGTACAGCTGGGCAGGACCCAGTCGGCACTTTAACTGGTATTCCTAGAGACCCATTACATCACTGTGTACCCAGGGGATGGTTTATAAATATCTCCTGGCCAACTGAGAAAACATATTAACCTTTAAAAAAAAATCTCCCCAGTGTTTTAGGAAAAGTGTGAGCACTGAAGCCAACTTCGTGGGCTCTCTCTGGGTTATGTGAGCAACGTTTTCAGCAGCTACAAAGCACTAAGAAATTAGTGATAACGAACGAAAGAAAAGTAGACAAAAATATATTGCCATTTTCTAAAATCTCTTCCTTTAAAAATTTGGTGTCATGAGACACTGTTTTCTGCCTTCAGCCTATAGTCACCTCCTCCTCCTCCTTCTGCTCCTCCTCCTCCTCCTCCTCCTCCGAAGACAGAGATGAAGAAGAAATAAAAAGGAAGTTATTGGGAAATTGCTAGCTAAAAATTCCTTCTATCTCAGCA
Source organism: Glis glis (assembly GCA_004027185.1). Classification (NCBI taxonomy): domain Eukaryota; kingdom Metazoa; phylum Chordata; class Mammalia; order Rodentia; family Gliridae; genus Glis; species Glis glis. The sequence continues at coordinate 8,539 of PVJS01033261.1, read as the reverse complement.
TTTGCCCTCCTAAACTAGACCTGCGAAAGGGTCAAAACATTACACATTTAAGCTAAACAGAACTCAGAAATGGAAGGAAGTAGAAAGGGGAAAAAAGGATCTAAAGTTATAAAATAAGCATTCTAGGTGAATATCACCTATAGGAAAAAAAATTTTTTTGGTGGTACTGGGGATTAAACCCAGGGGCAGTCTACCTCCAAGCTATACCCCCAAGCTTCACCCCCAGCCCCTTTTTATTTTTTGTGTTGAAACAGGGTTTCACTAGGTTGCTGAGAGTCTCACTATGTTGCTGAGGCTGTCCTCGAACCTGTGATCCTCCTGTCACAGCCTCTCAAGTACTGAGATTACAGGATGTGTCGACATGCCCAGTTAGGAAAAATGTTTTTAAACATTATATTGTGAAAAAAACATTATGGGAAGCAGCTAACACTGACAGATTTCCTCTTGGTAAGGAGTTTGGTGCCTTTTTTTATTGTCTTATTTATTTGGTACTGGGGCTTGAACTCAGGGGTGTTCTACCTCTGAGCTATACCCCAGCCCTATTTTAATTTTTATTTATATATTTATTTATTTTGGGCACAGGGGATTGAACCCAGGGGAATTCTACCTCCAAGCTATACTCCAAGTCCTTTTTATTTATTTTTGTTTTGAAACAGGTTCTTGCTAGGTTGCTGCCCTCCAATCTGCAATCCTCCTGTCTCAGCCTTCCAAGTAGTAGGATTACAGGGGTGCGCCACCATGCCTAGCTTAGGTGCTGCTATTGGTATTCCATAGCCACCACCTTTTTAGAAAGTGATCAGAAAAGCAGTAATGGTACTCTGTAATTCATCCATTTTATAGCATGTACATACAGGTCATTCAAGAAATTTGAAATAGTATATCCCCAATGATGATGTCTTAGGAAATTTTAAAGACAGATTGTTTTGTAACTCTCAGTGAACTTCATAGACATTTTCAAGGTATTGCTTTCCTATCTTCAATTTTAGTTCCTCTTTCAGCTGTGAACATCAAATGCTGCCGTGGAAATAGCCTTCTCTCATGGTTTTGGAGTCTTCAGCTCCAAGTGGGTCGGGATGGTGGCAAGGGCAGCATCCTCTATCTCCGGGTCCAAGAGCCTTTGTTACTCCTTAGTCGTGTCAGATTCCTATTAACTCGAGAACCCACCCAGAAACCTGAGAAACATCTCTTGTAGTGCAATACCAGCAATACCAACTCTCCTTCCTCTTACTCATTTTCTTCAATACACAGAAAGGAAGTCATAACTTAAAAATAAAATTCACACAGAAACATTTGGCCAACATTTATATCTTAATGATCTGAAACCCCACAGTGTTCCATGTTGATCTTTACCCAGTGTCATTCACAGTTGCATGAATATTCAGCCACTTCAGGCCATCTGAGCTGGAATCTTCCTGGCAGAGCTGACCCCACAAAGCCAGAGCTAACCCCTGGCTGGGGTTGAGTGCCATACCCCCACTCCTACATGTTGTTGTTGTGATCATCTGCCTAGAGATAATCCCTTGGAGAAAAATGTAGCTCTGTAGGGTTGCTGGTGTCTTGTACCTCCTCAGCTGCTACTTACCTCCTGGACATTAGTTATAGGCGAAAGAACTAAATATTGGGTCAAAGAACTGCTCTCCAAAGTCTCTGCTTCCACACAATGAACAAAACAAAGGCTCTCTCGGCTGGAATCTGCCTCACCTGACAGAGGTGCCTGACAGGGTCCGATAGCGCTCAGAACCTACAGCAGCCAGGAGGAGGTATCAATGTTCCTTCACAGAGAGGAAGCGCATTTTAACACCTTGAATGAATGAATTTCTCCAGACTACCCTTCAGCAAGAGATTTGTTTCAACTTCTGATATGCAGAGTTATATTTTTTAGATCATTTTTGGGTAATATCCAGGAATCCTACTGATGACTGACTCTGTTTGTAACCTCCCAGCTGGCCTCAATGCTTCCCAAAGCCTTTTCCCCAAAGACAAGGCTCTGTGACCCAGAGGGCAGTGTGAGCCCAATGGGAGAACCAGGAGGCAGGGAGTCTATGAAGAGACCTGTATTTGATTAGGTAACACACTCTCTCTCTCTCCACTGGGGATTGAATCCAGGGGCATTCTATCTCTGAGCTACGCCCCCAGCCTCTTTTATTTTTATTTCAAAACAAGGCCTTGCTAAGTTGCTGAGTGTCTCACGTCTCACTAAATTGCTGAGGCTGGCCTCAAACCTTCAATACTCCTGCCTTAGCCTCCCAAGTACTGGGATTACAGGCATGCACCACCACCCACAGCTGAATAAATAGGTAACTCTTTTGTGTTACGTGTTGTATACTGATAAAGTTAGAACAAAGAACTATGCAAAAATAAATAAAATGTAAATATTAAAATAAAATTTAAACATTTACAATAAATAATATAGCCCCCCTCCAAAAAGAGACCTTTATTTGTAGTCTGGTAGTTCACTGGATGAACTGTTTTTCTGAATGTAGACTGCAAATAATCATTCCATACAGACAAAATGAAATCAGACATCTAGTCCTAGAAAGGCAATGCCCCCAAATTATTACTTTCTATATATTCATAGTCTCAATCGCCTCCCAGCGGATCTCCCCATCCCCTGGCTGCAATGAGTTGTGTATTTATTTGCTAACTGTAATTCTTTCCCTTCTGGTTTCACAGTCCTTCCTCTCTCTGGGTGTTAGAAATTGCAAAGTTGCATAAACAACCTTATCTGTTGGCAGCAATTAAAAAAAAACATAAAAGTCCTTTTCTTTTCTCTCCACTGCCCCGCCCACCCTGCTATGCTCTGTTGTGTCCACTTCCCAATTATTCTCTAGAGGATTGTCCTTAAACACCAGGCACAGAGAAAAACACAGCCCAATAGGGTTGCTAATCCAGCGGGGTGTTTGGAGTCCAGTGGATTATGAAGATTATGATGTTGATTGAAGGTCAAGGTCCACTGTACTTCTCTGCCACTCCTTTAGAACACAAAGGCCGATACCATTCTCACCACAACAGTTTAAAATCTGATATGTTAGAAGTAGGCTGGGTGTGGCAGCACAATGATTTGCTGAACCAGCTAGCAAGCAAATATTTGCACCTGCGAGTGGAGTGCTGCTTCTCAGGGCAGGAGCTGGAGGTACAAAGAAAAGTTACATTCATAATTCTTCACTCCTTTTTGCCTTTCACAAACTCTCCATTTAAACCAAGTGTAATTGCTCCTCTTTTTAAAGCCTTCCTAAGAATTCATAATTGCCCTTGGTGGAGCTCCTTAATGTGTATTTAAATCCAATTCATTTACATATTCAATCTGATCAGCACTTGCTAATCCATAGCATGTAACTCATTTTTCATTATTATTTCTTAAATGAGTGAGTGGAAAAATGCGCATGCATATCTGATTCCCAGATCTCTTTCTGAATCTTTTTATAATGATGATAAAGTAAGCTCCAACTTTTATTTCCCCTATAATCCCACCTTCCCACAGCTCTTTCTTCTTAGGGAAATTTCAGTGAATGCTGACAATACCTTGCTTGTTACTGCATGAGTGAGGGGGCTTCCCGCTCTCTGTCGAAGAACATCGTTTACAAGTTCCAGCACCCCACCATCTTTTTCCAGGTTGTGTGGCCTCAGTTTCCCCAGTCATCCTTGTGGCTCTCCTTTGACCCACTTGAGGCTTTGTCTGTCCACCAATATGGCATGATCTGCTGGGCATGGTCTGGCCTGGGCACCAAGCGATCCCTGAGTTTGTTTCCACATGAAAAAGCCTGAAATACTATGACAAATGTAAGGTGCTTTTGGAACAAGGTCCAAGGTCATCCCTGAGTCCAGGAGGAAGAGTATAAATAGAACAGGCATGCACCACCACATCCCTGTGCCTTGTTCATTCTTTTTTTTTTTTTTTTTGCGGTACTGGGATTGAACCCAGAGGCATTCTACCTTCGAGCTACACCCCAGTCCTATTTTTTTTTTTTATTCTTTATTTTGAAACCAGTTCTCACTAAGTTGTGGAGAGCCTCACTAAGTAGCTGAGGCTGGCCGTGAACCCGGATCCTCCAATCTCAGCCTCCCAGGTACTGGGATTACAAGCATGCGCCACCATGCCCGGCCCTTGTTCATTCTTAAACTGGGGACCACCACCAACAGGAGGCTTTCCCCCACCACACCCACCCTTGTTTGAACTCACAGTCCTCATTGCTTCTACCAATTATAGTCTTCTCTTGTTCAGTTCTTCCAAGCAAATTAATGTTTTTGTTGTTGTTGTTGTTTTGTTTTGTTTGCGGTACTGGGGATTGAACCCTGGGGCATTCTACCTCTGAGCTACCACCCCCCCCAGCCCTATTTTTTATTCTTTATTTTGAAACAGGGTCTCACTAAGTTGAGGAGGGCCTCACTAAGTAGCTGAGGCCGGCCGCGAACCCAGATCCTCCGGTCTCAGCCTCCCAAGTACTGGGATTACAAGTGTGTGCCACCACGCCTGGCTGCAAATTAATGTTTTGAAGTTAAGAGCATTTAGGTTAGCTGGGCATGGCGGCACATGCCTGTAATCCCAGTATTTGGGAGGCTGAGACAGGAGGTTCGTAGGTTCAAAATTAGCCTCAGCAACTTAGCAAGACTGTTTGCAACCTAGTAAGACCCTGTTTCCAAACAAAAAATAAAAAGGGCTGGGGGTGTAGATCAGAGGCCCCTGGGTTCAATCCCCACTACTACAAAAAAAGCTAGATTTTTCAGAATTAAGAAGAAAGCTTTGGCATTATATGAAAACTTGGAGATTTGTTTCTGAAAATCTGACCAGCCTGTGGAAGTGTCCTCCATTTAGTGCTTGGAGCTGGTTTTGTGACTTTAGGAAGGTGGACATTTCACTGTGTCTGTGGAAGTTGTAAGTGAAGATGAAGAACCTGCAAGACACGTCCCCAACTATACAAAAGAAATGGTTGACCAAGCAGAATTTTTGTTTTATTTATTTATTTTTTTTTATTTTTTATTTTTTTTTTTTTTTGCGGTACTGGGAATTGAACGCAGGGGCGTTCTACCTCCGCGCTACGCCCCCGGCCCTATTTTTTATGCTTTATTTTGAAACCGGGTGTTTTATTTTTAATAAAATAGTTCACTATCAGAAACAATTGCCCCTGAGAATATTTTCAAGGAGAAAGCAGGAACCTAGGATATAAAGCTCCAGAGAATGCACTAATGTAAATGAAATGCCAGTGAAGTGTTAACTACTCTAATTCTAGTATTTTTAAATCAGCGTTGTTATTATTTTTGTTAGTACTCTGGTTATAAATTCCATTAGTTTTGAATGCTTTGTCCCAGCCCTAATTTTCCCATAAGTCAAATTATTTTTCATAGACTTGATTTTGCAGAAGTGAAACTTGGGGGTGGAGTGCATGAATGTATGGAGTGAGAGTAGAAACTCCAGTATTTGGCAATTTTTCTGCCTTATTGACCTCTGACACTTTTTCTGGGTTCCAGTCTCATTTTGCTGTGCTTTTTGTATTAGTTTCCTAATGCTCCTATGACAAATTACCACAAGCGTAATGGCTTAAAGCAACACTAATCTGTTATCTTAGTCTGCAGGTCAGAAATCCACAGTAGTTCTTACTGGACTAAAATCAAGTTGTAGGCATGGCTGTGCTCCTCCCTGCCTTTTCCAGTTTCCAGAGATTGCTTTTGTTCCTTGGTTCCCTTCCATCTTCCAAATCCAACAATAGCTGGTCGGGTCTTTTTCACATTGCATAATTCTGACTCTCCAGCTTTCTGTTGACTCAACACAATCCACACCTACAATAGACCTTTTTCCCTTACATAGACCCTTAGCTTGTGTTGGGACCACCTGGATAATCTAGAATCATCTCATCTCAGATTTTTAACTTAATCACATCTATAAAATTCCCTTTGTGCGATAAGATAACATAATTCACAGGTTCCAGGAAATTAGGATGTGGACATTTTAGGGGGCTATTCATCTGCCTACCACTGTGCTGTTATTTTCCTCTGCACGTGTTCATGCTTTGGCACCCCAATAGATCTGGTGGGGAGGAGGGGGTTGCTTCTTTATCTTTCTATTCCCCCAAAGCAAATGCTCAATTCAGATGCTCAGAATATATTTTCAATGAACTTTCCTTCCTGACTGTATCTGAATCACACAAAGGTCTATTTCTAGGCATGGACTGTGTTGAGCCAACCATGGTATCTTGCCTTCTTGCTAGTCATTGGGATACAAAGATGATTCAATATTGTCCCAATTTTCATTAAAAATTGCCTTGCAATATATTCAGGATGATGGGTCAGCATGAATAATACAAACAATTAAAGATCAAAATAATGTGCTACTAGATCACTTACAGTTTTATAGAGTAAGGAGAGAGCTAGAATGAATGGAGAAGACAAACCAGGGAGAAAGAGAGTTGAGGTGAGTGCATTTTCTCTAAATTTTGAATAAGGTCACGGGAAAATCAAAGTATAGAGAAGGGTCAAAATGAAGTGTAATAGTATAATAGGAGAGTCCAAAAGATATCAAATAGCTTTATTCCCAAATGTACCAGAGGAGGCAAGTAGTGCTTACTTTATTTAAAGTAACACTAATAAAATTGAAAAATCTAGGGATGCTATTTGGGGGCTGGGCGGGGAGGATGCCGTTATAAGCAGCCTTCTTAGTCCTCTGCTATGTCAATCAAATGCTCAAATTCTGACTCCACCTTCATTTCAAGCTTATCTCCCTCTACTCCTGGTCCCCTGTCTGTTCCATGGGTATAATGATGTAGTGCATTTCTCCATACTTCCCTACCTCCATTTGTCATGGGAATCAGGATAATTCCATGGAGAGTCCTGAGGAGTTCCCAGGTTTGGGGAAGATAAACTCACCTCCATGAGCATTTTTTTTTTTTTGTACTAGAGGTTGAACCCAGGGGCATTCTACCTCTGAGCTATACCCCCAACCCTATTTTATTTTTTTGTTTTGAAACAGGGTCTCATTAGGTTGCTGAGAGTCTCACCACTTGCTGAAGCTATCTTTGAACCTGCGATCCACCTGTCTCAGTCTCCCAAGTACTAGGATTACAGGCGTGTGCCACCATGCCCAGCTCCCATCAGCATTTTCTTTTTGCCCAAATTTCAAACCCACAAATTCCATGAGCATAAATAATATGGTGGTTTTAAGCCACTAAATTTTAGGGTAACTTCTTTGTGTGTGGGGGGTACTAGGGACTGAACTCATTCTATCTCTGAGCCACACCCTAGCCCTATTTTTTTATTTTTTTATTTTAAAACAAGGTCCCACTAAATTGCTGAGGGCCTCACCAAATTCCTGAGGCTAGCTTCAAATCTGTAATCCTCCTGTCCCAGCCTCCCAAGTACTCCCAGCCTCCTGTCCACCACACCCAGCACTGGGGTAACTTCTTATGCAGCAATAGTAACTGAGTCACCAGGTATGAGCAGGGTCAAAAGACAAAACAATAACAATTTAGTTGAATCATCTTAATTGGTTTCATTTTTAACTACAGAATCTGGCAATACTTCATTCCATAAAATAAAATATGTGTTCCAATGAGCAGAGCCTGGGGGGATTTGGTTTTATAGAAAGAAAAGGGCTGAAAAAAGCAGAAACAAAAGACAAAAAATGTAGGTTGGTCATTTCTTTTTTTCTTTTAATTGACACATAATAATTGTACATATTTATGGACTAGGTCTGGTCATTTTTTAGTTACATTTCTTGTAAGCTGGGAACCAAACAATTTTTAAGAAATAATAAACTAATGGTAAACATCAGGTTACTTCCTATTATCTTTTTTGTGTAAGGATTAAGGCAGAAGGAACTTCATTGTCATGTCAATTGAAACTGGCCAGCTTGGGAAATTGCTGTTATCTCTGTAATCCAGTCTTGAAAGTCAAGTAAACAGTTTAGATTCAGTTGTGATGTGTGACTATTTTGATTTTTAGCCTAGTCCGTGGGGGTCTAGTACAGGAGCTTAGCTCCAAACAATAGCCTCCTATAATTTCTATTTAAAAGCCACATGCATATTTTCACCGAATTTATCATTTGGGAAGCTTTCCTGAATCAGAACCATGACTATAACCATTATGTTAACAGATAAACTAACACCTCGGACTACTAGAGGACCGTTAGTGGCCTCTGCAGTCTCAGATAGCATGATGAGTGAGAGGAAAATATGACAAGGATCAATTCTAAAAGCATTATTTTACAATAAACAAGAAAAAATATCCTCTGAGAGGAAATCGCTTTTCTAAGAGAGAAAAGTGAGCAGAATTTGGGTACCTGGAAAACACTGAGGACAGGCACGTACCACCTTGCCATGTCCCCCAGGGTGCCCTGCCCCAGGGTGAAGGAAGACCAGGAGCTTGGAGAGTGGCCTGGGCAGGAGGAGAGTCACAAAGGAAGCTTATCCAGGAGGTCAAGGATTCCTAGGCAGTCCTGTGGAAGGCCTTCTCTGTCACTCCATATATTCATCTTTTTTATGTCACAGTGTCACATACACACACACACACACACACACACACATACACACACACACACACACACACACAC
>PVJS01033260.1:0-22281 GCA_004027185.1 Glis glis | reverse complement strand
GACAGGGAGAGAGAGAGAGAGAGAGAGAGAGGGAGAGAGAGAGAGAGAGGAGAGAGGAGAGATAAATCACGCGCGCCCACGCATGCGCGATGAGGTTGGCCGCGAACTCGGATCCTCCGGTCTCCGCCTCCCAAAGTACTGGGATTACAAGCGTGCGCCACCACGCCCGGCCCCTATTTTTAATTCTTTATTTTGAAACAGGGTCTCGCTAAGTTGCAGAGGGCCTCACTATAGCTGAGGCTGGTCACAAACCTGTGATCCTGTCTCAGCCTCCCAAGTACTGGGATTACAAATATGTGCCACCACACCTGGCTCTACCAAATTTTTAAGGAACAAAATATACAAGTCCTCTACAATCTCTTCAGAAGATAGATACAGAGGAAATACTTTCTAGTTCATTCTAAAGGGCCAGTATTATGTCTGTCTTTTTAAAAATAGATTTACTCTGTGTTCTGAAATCCCCCACCTCCCTCTTGCTAATAGCTTCAGGACATCCTTAGATAATAAAATGATGTAATGAGCAGGCACCCACCAGACATACTTTACAGAAAGGCAAGCAGGAGAACAATATCTTTCATGAACACAGATGTAAAAATATTTAACATATTAGCAAATTAAATTCAATGTATGAAAAATTATATACCACAACCAAGTGGGATTTGCCCAGGTGTGCAAGGCTAGTTCAGCATTGGAAAATCAGTTAAAATTATTCATCACATCACCAGGCTAAGGAAGAAAAATCACATAGTCATATTAATAGATGCTGGAAAAGCATTTTGACAAAATCCAACACCCAATTCATTATAAAAATGTTTGGCAAGCTGGGTGTGGTGGCACACACCTGTAATCCTAGAATTTGGGAGGCTGAGATGAAGATCGCAGGTTCAAAGCCAGTCTCAGCAACTTAAGGAGACCCTGTTTCACTGTTTCAAAATAAAAAATAAAATAGGGCTGGGAGTATAGCTCAGAGGTAGAATGCCCCTGGGTTCAATCTCTAGTACCAAAAAAACAAAACAAACAAAAAACGTTTGGCAAACTAGGACTAGAATGATCCTTCCTCAACTTGATAAAGAATATAAAAATCTACAGCTAGTATCATAATTATTGGTGAGGAACTGGAAACTTTCTTGCTATGATCAGTAACAAGGCAAGGATATCCCTTCTCACCATGCTTTTCAGCATCATTCTGGATTTTGAAAATGCGGTAAGATAAGAAAATGAAATAAAAGTTTAGTATATAGATTGAGTAGGAAGAAATAAAACCATCATGAATGACATGATTGTGTAGAAAATGCAAAAGAATGGACAAAAATACTCCTAGAACTAATAAGCTATTTTAAGAAGTTGGCAAGATACAAAGTTTATATGAAATTATTTGCTTTTCTATATAGTAGCACTGAATGAGTGGAATTTGAGATTAAAAACACAGTACCAGCCGGGCGTGGTGGCGCACGCTTGTAATCCCAGTACTTTGGGAGGTGGAGACCGGAGGATCCGGGTTCGCAGCCAACCTCAGCTCGCTCTCTCTCTCTCTCTCTCTCTCTCTCTCTCTCTCTCCTTAGTGAGGCCCTCTGCAACTTCGTGAGACCCGGTTTCAAAATAAAGTATAAAAAAATAGGACCAGGGGCGCAGCGCCGAGGTAGAACGCCTCTGTGTTCAATCCCCGGTACTGCAAAAAAAAAAAAAAAAAAAAAACCACACAGTACCGTATACATTGGTACTCCAAAGTAAAATTCTTAGCTATTATCTAACAAAATATATATATAAGATCTGTGTTAGGAAACCTATAAATCTGTTGAGAAAAATGAGGAGAACTAAATAAGTAAATATTTAATGTTTGTGGATAGGAAGACTCAATAACATCAGGATGTCAGTTCTTCCTAACTCAATCTATAGACAATGCAATCCTAATCAAACTCTTAATATGTTATTTTGTAGATATCAACAAACTGATTCTAATGTTTTTATGGAGAGGCAGAAGACCTAGAACAGCCAATATAATATTGAAAGAGAAGAGCAAAGTTGGAAAATGGACAGTACCCAATTTCAAGACTTACAGTAAAACTACAGTAATCAAGACAGTGTGGTACTAGTGAAAGAATAGACAGATTAGTGGAAAAGAAGAGAGCTCAGACTTAGACCCACACACATAGTTAACCGATTTTTGACAAAGGAGCAAAGGCAATACAATGGAGAGAACTAATCTGTTCAAAAAATGGTCTGGAACAAGCTGATATTAAAATAAAAAAAATGAGTCTAGGCCAGGCGTGGTGGCTCACGCTTGTAATCTCAGTACTTGGGAGTCTGAGACAGGAGGATCGCAGGTTCAAGGCCAGCCTCAGCTACTTAGTGAGGCCCTTCGCAACTTAGTGAGACCTTGTTTCAAAATAAAGAATGAAAAATAGGGCTGGGGGTGTAGCTCGAAGGTAGACTGCCCCTGGGTTCAATCCCCAGTACCGCAAAAAAAAAAAAGAGAGAAAAAAAATGAGTCTAGACACAGACCTTATCCCATTCAGCAAAGTTAACTCAAAATGGGTCACAGACTTAAATGTTAAATGCAAAACTGTAAAATTCCTAGAAGATAACTTAGGAGAAATCCTAGATAGTTTTGGGTTTGGTGATGACTTTTTAGATACTACACCAAATGCATAAACCATGAGAGAAAGAATTGATTTCAAGAGTGGAGGGAAATTTTTCAAAAGATATATATCTTAATGGACTGCCATTCAAAGTATATAAAGAACTCTTAAAACTCAGCAGTAAGAATATAAACAGCCTGATTAAAAAATAGACTGAAGAACTTAACAGATACCTCACCAAAGAAGACATACAGGTGGCAATTAAGCATGTGAAAATATATTCCATATTATGTCCTCAGGGAAATGCAAATTAAACCAACAGATACCACTCCATACCTATTAGGATGGCCAAAATCCATAGCACTGATGGCAGCAAATGCTGGTCCGGATGTGGAGCAATAGGAATTCATTCATTGCTAATGAGACTGCAAAGTAACCACGTTGAAAGACAGTTTGGCAGTTTCTAACAAATTTATACACACTCTTAAACATTCAGTGTAGCAATTGCATTCTTCAGTGTTTACCCAATTAATTGAAAACTTGCACACAAATGTTTATAGTAGCTTTGTTCATAATTGCCCAATCTTGGAAGTAACCAAGATGTCCTTCAGTAAGTGAATGGGTAAATAAATTATAGTACATTCAGACAATGAAATATTAGTGCTAGAAAAAAGTGAGCTGTCAAGTTATGGAAAGATACAGAGGAACATTAACTTCATATTACCTAGTAAAGAAGCCAATCTAAAAAGGCAGCATACTGTGTGATTTCAATTACATAACATCTTGGAAAAGGCAGTACTATGGGCAGTAAAAAGATTAGTGGTTGCCACAGCTTGGGAGGAACGGGGGATGAATAGCAGAAAACAGGATTTTTAGGTCAGTGAAACTCTGTATATCCTGTATAGTACTGCAATGTCGAATACATGTCATCATACCTATGCCAAATCTGTAGAATGCACAAGACCAAGCGTGAACCCTAATGTTAACTATGGACTTTGGGTGAAAGTGGTGTGCCAGTGTAGGTTCAATGATGATAACAAATGTACCACTTTTCTCTGAGATGTTGATATTGGGGAAGGTTGTGCCTGTGTGGTGGTAGTGGGTAAATGTAACTCTGTACTTCCTGTTCACTTTTGCTATGTACTTAAGACTACTCTAATAGCATAAATTTTATTAATTTAAAAACAAATAGCTGGGCGTGGTGGTGCAGTTTGTAATCACTGTACTTGGGAGACTGAGACAGGAGGATTGCAGGTTTGTGGCCAGCCTCAGCAACTTAGGCCCTCCGCAACTTAGTGAGACTCTGTTTTAAAATAAAAAATAAAATACGGCTGGGGATGTAGCTCAGAGGTAGAATGCCCCTGGGTTCAATCCATAGTACCACAATAAAAATAAATAGAAAAATAAAAATAAACTGGGTGCAGTGACATGCATCTGCTGAGGCAGGAGGATCTTGAGTTTGAAGCTAGCCTGGGCAACATAGTAAGACCCTCATCTCAAAAAAAAACTTATAAAAATAAAAAATCCTAGTAGAAAAAATGTACAAAGAATATCAACAGGCAATTTACAAAAGCAATACTGATGGCCAGGAGATAATCCCAGCTAATGCAGAGATACACATTGTTCAAATTCAGAACTGGTTCTTGTTCAAGAAGCATTGTTCAGCTGGGCGTGGTGGTATGTGCCTGTAATCCCAGTATTTGGGAGGCTGAGACAGGAGGATTGCAGGTTCAAAGCCAACCACAACAATTTAGTGAGGCTCTCAGCAACTTAGCAAGACCCTGTTTTCAAATAAAAAATAAAATAAAGGGCTAGGGGTGTGGCTTAGAGGTAGAATACCCCTGGGTTCAATCCCCAGCACCACACAAGGAAAAAAAGAAACATATTTCAACCCCAAAAGTTATTAAAAAGGAATTCTGTTGGTTCTCAAAGAGTATTAAAAGGAATTTACCTCATAACTACATCATTAATATTTCTTGCAAGTCTCTCTCTCTTTTTTCTTTTTTTTGGTGCTGTGGATTGAACCCAGAGGCATTCTACCTCCAAGCTACACCCCCAGCCCAATTTTATTTCTTATTTGGAAACAGGGTCTCATTAGGTTTCTGAGAGCCTCCCTAAGTTGCCGAGGCTGGCTTTGAACTTGCAGTTCTCCTGTCTCAGCCTCCCAAATACTGAGATACAAGCATGTGCCACCATGCCTGGCTCGCAAGTCTTTTTTTCCTCCCCATTTTTCTTGCTGCCTTGAAGTTTGTCACAGGTCAAACTCTAAAGCTTTTGTCCTAAATCCCAGTCAACAAAGTTGCTTACCATCTGTGTTTCTCATTTTATTTCTTTTATTTTATAGGTCATTTTAATCTTAGCAAATTCTTAAGAAAGTTAAATGAGTGAGGGGAAGAAGTCTGCATATATTTGCTCACATGCTTGTAAATTTTGCCATGCCACACTAAGAAATATTTCAGACTTTGAGTATTAAGGAAATCCAGACAAAAAAAAATCCTTACCTTCCACAAGAGCAAGTATTGAATAGAGTGATATTGCTGTATTGGTGAGATTGTTTGGAAACTCAGAAGTTTTTATTGGCCAGGCGTGGTGGCGCACGCTTGAACTTGGGAGGCAGAGGATCTGGGTTCATGGCCAGCCTCAGCTACTTCGTGAGGTCCTCTGCAACTTAGTGAGACCATGTTTCAAAATAAAGAATAAAAAAATAGGGCTGGGGTGTAGTTCAGAGGTAGAATGCCCCTGGGTTCAATCCCCAGTACTGCAAAAAAAATCATAAAAATAAAAATAAATTGTAGACATTTTTTATGGTTGCCATTCATCCTAGTACATTGTAAGCTTCTTGACAGCAGGATGTGTCCCATATGTCCCATTTTACATTGGCTAACCTTACTTATGTCAGATAATAAATATTTGTTTCCTTCAACAGAATTTTATTCTAAATTGTTTATTCACCACCTCTTGAAAACTTAGTTTTCTTTTTTTTTTGCAGTACCAGGGATTGAACCCAGGGGCGTTCTACCTCTGAGCCACATCCCCAGCCCTATTTTTTATTTTTTATTTTGAAACCAGGTCTCACGAAGTTGCGGAGGGCTTCACTAAGTAGCTGAGGCCTTCTGCGAACCCGGATCCTCCGGTCTCCGCCTCCCAAGTACTGGGATTACAAGCATGTGCCACCACACCCGGCTGAAAACTTAGTATTCTACAAGCCTCATATCTCATAAAAGAAAACTATTTTTTTTTTTTGCGGTACCGGGGGGGATTGAACGCAGGGGCGTTCTTCCTCCGCGCTACACCCCCGGCCCTATTTTTTATACTTTATTTTGAAACCGGTTCTCACGAAGTTGCGGAGGGCCTCACTAAGTAGAGAGAGAGAGAGAGAGAGAGAGAGAGCGCTGAGGCTGGCCGTGAACCCGGATCCTCCGGTCTCTGCCTCCCAAAGTACTGGGATTACAAGCGTGCGCCACCACACCCGGCCTAAAAGAAAACTATTGATAAGCTAAATACATACCCAGGTTGTAACACAGGTGGTACTGGGGATTGGACCCAGGGTGCTCTACCATTGAGCTAAACACCCAGCCCTTTTAATTTTTTATTTTGAAACAGAGTGTTGGCGAAGTTACTGCATGCTGGCTTCAAACCTGCTATCCTCCTATCTTAGCCTCCCAAGTACTGGGATTACAGGCGTGCGTCACCATGCCTGGCTGAGATACTATATTTAGATTAGTAAAAACCCAGCATGAATATTCAAGACGGCCTTCTGCAATGGAAAGACCACTGAACTTGGGAGAAGAATACTGTTACATATGGAGAAAAGAAAATATGTGCAGCTAATGACCACCTTTCAAAATATTGTGCCATCCAAAAACCTTTACTGATTTTGAAGAGGTTGAAAGGAAAGGGAGAAGTCATTCTGTTTGAAAGAAGTGAGATGCTTCAGAAAGATTACTCTTTGGTAGAGTCTTATACAAGTAGAGTTTTGTAAGATAAATAAAGAATTCTAAAAGGAAGGAGAAAGGGATGGGAGTGGGGAGATACAAGGAGGACAACCTGAAGGTGCCATCTAGGTGCAGTGCAGGCAGGCAGGCAGGTTCTGGTGCTGCCGCGAGGCAGCAGGATACAGTCATCAGTGCCTCAGGAAAGCATTTGGACTTTACCCCATAGGCTAGAAGAACCTCACAAAGATGTAAGCAGAGGAGTGTTGGGCTTGGATTGGCCTTGTGATCTTTCATAAGGATGGAGGGTGGATTTGAGGAAATACTGGAATGCTGTTGTATTAATGTGGAAAAAAACAATCTGGTTTTAACCCAGGACTCTTAACTTGAGGTCCACAAATAGTCATCCCTGGATAGTACTCAGGGGGTCTGTGAACTTAAAGGGTAAAAAGTTAAAAATTTTTTTCTAACCTTTACCTGAAATAAAATATGTCCTTCTATTATGAATGAAGGAAACAAACCCTAGTAACAGTAGTACTTTTAGCTTAACGATAGAAATCAGATATTTTTATATCACATTATTGCTTCTCAGCCTTTTGGTTAAGGATCAGTTGTAGATACTTTCATGTCATATTAAAGGTGTTGCAGATATGAAATACTGCTTATATCACTCATATGTACTTTGAAACTATGGTGGCTATTAGATCCGTAAGAGATCTTGTGTTTAATGAGGTGATAAGCACATATAATATTAACAGATAACATAGTTTTTACCATTTTGATAACTTTATTTCAATGAAATTGGTTTCCTTTTATATGCACACATTCTTTAAAGCATTGTTTTTAGTTCAGATTCATTGCTAAAGGGGTCTATGGCACAGAAAATGTAACAATCCTTGGTAAAGTGAGAATGTAGCTCTTCCAGAATGTACTGATTCTGTGTCATATTTGGCAAGTAGCACTAATAGGTTTAAGCAAATGATTCATATGAAGCAAATGATTCATAAGATCTTTTCTCATTCTAAATTTCTACTCTTGATTTTTCCCCTTCCAAACCAATATTTTCCATAGTGTTCTCCATCTCGTTAAAATATAAATTACAGATTAAATCATTTCCCCCCAGTTTCTTAAGTCAAAAATCTATTATGAGTTATCCTTGATATTTTTGGGCCTAGGGAAAGTAACCCATCTGCTTTTCCTCTGCTCTCACTACAATCATCACAGGAGACTTCTAGCAGCCCATGTGTGGGTGTTCTCCCACCAGCAAGGAAGCAGACAGTTCTGCAGCAGATACTACCTGGGCTTCTGTAATCCAATTCATTCTGACACAGTCTATGTAGAGACAGCTTCACATCTCACAGGTTGGAGGCTCAGCCTTCCTCTACTTTGAGTTTCAGTTGTAAACCCTGGGCTCTTTGTTTGGGTGCTGGGGTTAGAGACCAGGGCCATGTGCTATGCAGTCTACCACTGAGCTTCATCCCTCCCTCCTCCCACTCCAGGTTGTTTCAGCTGTGATTCTGACCAACTAGATATAAATTGGGGTTCCCACAAGCCCCTCTTTGGGTTCTATTAATTTGCTTAAGCAGCTCACAGAACTCAAGGAAACACTTCTTTACGTTTATCAGTTTATTATAAAGGATACAGAAGAGCCGGGCATGGTGACGCATGCTTGTAATCCCAGTACTTGGGAGGCTGAGACCGGAGGATCCGGGTTCATGGTCAGTCTCAGCTACTTAGTGAGGCCCTCTACAACTTAGACCCTGTTTCAAAATAAAGACTAAAAAATAGGGCTGGGGGCATAGCTTGGAGGTAGAATGCCCCTGGGTTCAATCCCCAGTACCACAAAAATAAATAAATAAATAAATACATAAATACATACATACATACATACATAAATAAAACAAATAAAGGATATAGAAGAAATGCCGAAGATGAGGTATGGGAAAAGGGGCACCAATCTTCCATGTTCTCTCCAGGTGTGCCATTCTCCAGGAACCTCCAAACCCTGTCCTTTTGGCTGTTTTTGAAACTTCATTACCTAGGCATGATTGAAGCATGGACATCATGTTCGAAATGTGATTGGACAAAAGGGTATGATCTAATGCTAATAGACTGGGTGGGGAAATCCCGCAAGGCCTGTCTGCTTCAGCATTCGTGGCCTGCCCATGTAGAATTCCTTTCTCCAGGGTATGGGGTAGGAGCCCTCTTTAATGAAGAGGGTCTTATGACCTATCTAAGGGTAGGTCAGAGGATTAGTTTATGGCCAGCTAAAACCAGAAAGGTGGGGAAGATTAGAGTTTTTATGACCTGCCTTGGGGAAGAGAAATTCTAGTTTCTTTGGCTTGCCTTGGTGTGAGTTATATGCCAGGTACCATGGATGAAAAACGTCATATATATATATATATATATATATATATATATATATATACACACACACACACACATATATATGTGTTATATATATATATATATATATACATATTAAATATATGACATCTTCTTTATCAAGTCCTAACCTTTTGAATCTATGCACCTTTTCATCTCTGCCACCTCCCTAGTTGGGGCAATTATCATATCTCATTTGCAATTCTGCAATTTTTCTAATGGATCTTGCTATTTCTATTCTTGAGCTGTCACAGTCTATTCAATCTGTGTAGCAAGCAGAGTAGCCTTTTTTGGGTACACAAATGAGAAGACTTTCCTGCTTAAACCTTCCTCTAATGGCCTTCCTTATACTTTGGATTAAATTCTACCTTGGGCTGGGCGTGGTGGCACACAGTTGTAATCCCAGTACTTGGGAGGCTGAGACAGGAGGATCACAGGTTCATGGCCAGCCTCAGCAATTTAGTGAGGCCCTCCGCAACTTAGTGAGACCCTGTTTCAAAATAAAGACAAAAATAGGGCTGGGGGTGTAGCTTGGAGGTAGAATGCCCCTGGGTTCAATCCCTAGTACCACAAAATAAATAAGTAAATACGTAAGTAAATAAGTAAATTCTACCTTGGCCCACAAAACCCTGTGTGAGCCGGTCCCTGTTTGCCTTTCTAAAATTCACTGTGCTTCTCACTAAGCTTCAGCCACATTGGCCTTTTTTCTGTTCCTACAAACATATAATCCTTTTTGCTTTAGGGTCTTTGCATTTGCAGTTCCTTGCTCTTGAATTAGCAACTGTCTTCCCTGGATTGACTGCTTAGTGCTATCCAGATTCCAAAGTGCCTCCTTCATTTATTACTCAATCTCACCTCCCTACCTAATCACTTGGGTCATCTTATTCCAGTTCTCTGTGTACTGCTTACCATTGACTGCTGTTTTGTTTTTTATCTCTTCCTTCAATTAGAATGAAGTTCTATTAGAGCAGGAATGTTGCCTGCCTTGTTTCACTGTTATAGTCCCAGTACCTATACACATCCTGCATAACATTCTTTAGGATTTTGAGTGTTTTTTGAGAGCAAAAAAGTACAGACGCAAATAGTGACTTTGTAAACTAGATACACTATATTTCTTGTCTACCAGCTGCCCATAGCATTTTATAGAACATACCCCCATCAAAATCAGCCATAATGGAATGACCGGTTTAAGGGTGTCTTGGCATTGTGGCTTATAGCAGCTCAAGTGGAACTAGCAAGTAAGTAGGATAGGGAAACGGCCTGTGAGACAACATGCATGTGGACACTTCTGGAGTTAGATGCTTCTTAACTCATCAAAATGATGTAGATTCCAGAGAAGGCTAGGATGGAGAGACTCCATGACAATACTTAAGTCTCAGAAGGTGTTCAGGAATTGAAGTAGCAAAACTGAGCAGGTTGACTCAGGGCAAATTAAACAACAGGAGCCAGGAAAACAGGGGTGGGGACAGGAGAGGGAGTTGGAAGAAGTCAAGTAAATGGGAGAAAAAATTCTTGAGGATTTATAGCAAAGAATAAATATTGAGTCAACTTTAGCTGCCTTTTATTCCACTCATCCTGACAAGATCTAGTCTCAGACTTTCCTAGGCCTGTGGATGATAATGAAAAGCAGCTGGTGGATTTTGAGTATGGGATTTGGAGAGAGGAACAGTAGTGAGGGGGAAGCAGACACATTGCTGGTATAGAAGCAGTGGTTGGTTGAAACTCAGCTGTTATTAGATCCATCACAGATCACTGAGGTCATTTAGTCCATTGTCTTCCAAACGTTCCACAGAAAAGATCTCTTAAATTATTTTTCCCACTATGAGTCCCACATTACAAAAATGTTTTTCCTCAAACCTTTATTAATAGGTTGCCTCCCCTAAAGATTGTAATTAGAGAAGCATATGCTTCTCTATATCCATATTGAATCCATATTGAATTGACCTGAGTTGAACTAAAAGCTAAAAATCAAAGCAAAACCCTATAATTTTAGTTAGGGAATTTTGCAGTTAAATGGTTGTTTCATTTAGAATTTTGAAGGATTAAAAATGACCTGTTGCCTTGAAGTCGAGAGCCTAAGTTCTCAACCCCTTTGTTTTCAGATCTTTCCCTTTTGGTCACTTAGGAGTTATGTCATTTTGTATAGGTTACTTAGCACTAAGACTGGTTCCCCATCTGCAAATGGGTATAATAATGCTATCTATTTCAGGGAGTTATTTTGTGAATCACCTAAGATAATAATGCCTTTAACCACCTGACATATTGCCTGATATGTAGTATATGTGCAATAATTATTATCTATTCTAGTATTATTATTATTATTATTACTTAGAACTGTATGTTCTCAAAATTGCCTTAAAGATTTTGGATACAGTGTTGATCTTTTTTATCTCCAACAATTTGTTACCTCACCTTTAATTCAAAAAATGAGTTGAACAAAGAATGTATTATATTGGTGGCTGTGAGTGAATGGAAAATTGAAGAGCTGGCAGGGTTTTGTTGTTTTTGCAGTGCTGGGGATTGAACCAAGGTATCATCTGTGCTGGGGAAAAGCTCTACTACTTAACTACATCTCCACCCAAGATAGTAGGTTTTTAAAGCTTCCATCCTCTATAAAAAAAAAAATAGCTGTTTTGGTTTCACTGAGAACGGGGTGAGAGGAAACAGGTTTCAACTTCAGTAGTAAGTGGGTTACTGATGTGCAATAATGAGCTGCTGCTGATGTTTGAACGGTCACCTTACATGGCAGTAGGAGTAGAAGGGATGAACTTTTCATATTAACAAAATTTATAAAAGTGATTCAGACCTTAAGTATCTTGTACATTTCATTTTATTGTAGCACATTTCACCATTAGAATCAATATCAAAATGAATATATATAAATGAATAAAATATATTACCTTGTTAGCCGTTGGCATGTTATTTCAACACAGGAAGAAAAATGTTTCTTTTAGAAATTATGGTTCAGTCTTATTTTCTAATTTCAGAAAAAAGATCAGTTTAACTATATTTTAAATACCAAAGTGAAACCTTTCCCCTCTCCCTGCCTCACCTCATCTTAACACCAATACAGTTTGTTCTCAGGTTATGATTTTGCTGGAGAATTAATAAATCATCTGACAGAAACAGTGGTACTATACTTAATAAAATGCTTTTTAAACTTGTATAAGGCCTTAGACTTAGTGCCATTTACTACAAGTAAGTATTGGTAGAAAGGGCTGAAAAAATGTGATACAGTTAACAATAGAGTTTTTAACTTTAAAATAAAAGCCTTTGTTCAGGCTTTTTTACTGAATCACTTCTTTGGTCTTCTGCAGCACCTTTGTAGCTAGTATAAAACTGGTAAATCCCTTGTTGTTCTGATTTTATAGCTATAATAGTATAAAATCTATAATATTACAGTACCCAATAAAATGGCACTGAAATGAGTTAATAATATAGGGCATTTCTGTGTCCTGATTAAGTTTCAGGAGCCAGAGACCTGGGTTCAGGTTCCAACCTTACCTCTTAATGACAGAATCATGGACAAGTTACTTTCTGTGTCCTGTGTCTTTATCTGTAAAATGGAAATTATGAAATCTTAACTTATATGGATGTAATAATTCATATGTGTTTTAATTCTTGTGTGTGTGTGTGTGTGTGTGTGTGTGTGTGTGTGTGTGTGGTACTGGGGATTGAACCCAGGGGCATTCTACCTCTGAGCTGTACCCCCAGCCCTTTTTATTTTTTATATTGAAACAGTGTCTCGCTAGGTTGCTATGGCTAGCTTTGAACCGGCAACCCTTCTGACTCAGCCTCCCAAGTACTGGGAGTACAGGTGTGCACCATCATGCCTGGCTTATTTTAATTCTAATGTCCTATACAGAGGAAAAACAATATTTGAAAAATGCATTATCTTAACTAGGTTTGTGGTAAGGATGTGGAGAAATTGGAACTCTTATATACTGATGATGGGATTGTAAAATGGTGCAGTTGTTATAGGAAACAGTATGGAGGCTCCTCAAAAAAACTAAAAATAGAATTACTATATGATCCAGCACTCTCACTTTTGGGTATTTATCCATAAGAGTACATGATGTCTTTGTGGTCTTCCCAACAAATTCATCATTCTTCCAAAGCTACTTGGCTGCAGTTTTTAGGGAAAATTCTGTACTGTCATTTTATTTCTAAATTTAGGGGTTTGTCAAAGCCTGACAGGTAGCCTTTGTTAACCTTGAAGCCCACTGTACTCAGTAAATTATTTGTTGACTGACTGATATCTCTCCATGGTGAAGAACAACTTGACTGTGTCTTTGTATATCACAACTCATAGTAATTGGTTGTTTTGACTTTTTTTTTTTTTGCGGAACTAGGGGTTGAACCCAGGGGCATTCTACCTCCGAGCTATACCCCCAGCCCTATTTTTTATTCTTTATTTTGAAACAGGGTCTCACTAAATTGCAGAGGGCCTCACTAAGTATCTGAGGCTGGCCGCGAACCTGCGATCCTCCCAAATACTGGGATTATAAGCGTGTGCCACCACACCCTGCTTGCTTTGACATTTAACAAGGGATTCTGCATTATTTTTCTTTATTTCCTGAGGATTTGGCTTTTTGATTCCATATCATTTGAAGGTTATGTTTAGAATTAGTTTTTTATTTTATTTTACTTTATTTTATATATTTATTATTTTTCTTTTTGCGGTACTGGGGATTGAACCCAGGGGCATTCTACTTCCAAGCTACACCCCTAGCCCTATTTTTTAGTTTTGATTTTGAAACAGGGTCTCACTAAGTTGTGGAGGGCCTCACTAAGTAGCTGAGGCTGGCCACGAACCTATGACCCTCCTGTCTCAGCCTTCCAAGAATTGGTATTACAAGCGTGAGCCACCATGCCCGACTCAGAATTAGTTTTTTAAAAAGAAAATTTCTCTGATTTTTTTTTTTTTGAAGTTTGTTACTTTCCTACTCTTCCAGGTACTTAGGGCTTTTTAGGTATGTTGTTATTTCCAATGGCGTCCTCCCAGTTTGCAAAGAAAGCTTGTACAACTTTAGAGCAAAAAAATGACTTCATTTATAGTTTTTAAAAAACTTTTTAAAACTAACCATTCATAGCCTTTTACAATAATAGTTTTATTGAGATATAAGTCACATAACATTCACCCAATTTAAGTGCACTATTCTAGGGTTTTAGCTTACTAGTAGACCTGTGCAGTCATCACCACAATCAGTTTTAAAAGTTTTTCATCAACCTCAAAACTCTGTATCATTTAGCAATCATTTCCTATTTTCCCCAATCCCTCCAGCCTAAGGCAACCACTAATCTACTTTCTGTCTATGCAGAAATGCCTATTCTGAATATTTTATATAAATGGAATCTCATAATATATGGTCTTTTGTGACTAACTTCTTTCACTTACCAAAATGTTGTTGACGAGGTTTCAACCATGTTGTAGTATTTTTCAGTTCTTCATCCATTTTTATTGCTGAATATTCTATTGTGTACATATATGAAATTTAATATTATCATTAGATGTATATTTGGGTTGTTTTCCACATTTTGACCATTATGTATAATGCTGCTATGAATGTATATATACACATTTTTGCACGATTATGTCTTCATTTCTTTTTGGAGATGATTAAAAAAAAACTAAAAAAAAATTTTTTTTTCTGCGGTACCGGGGATTGAACCCAGGGGCGTTCTACCTCCACACTATATCTCCGGCCCTATTTTTTTAATACTTTATTTTGAAACCGGGTCTCACGAAGTTGCAGAGGGCCTCACTAGGTAGAGAGAGAGACAGAGACAGGGGGAGACAGAGAGAGAGAGAGAGAGAGCGCGAGCGCGCGCGCTGCGAACCCAAATCCTCTGGTCTCCGCCTCCCAAAGTACTGGGATTACAAGTGTGTGCCACCACACCCGGCTTCAAAAAAAAAAAAAACTAAATTTGACCAAGTTCTAAGGGGAAAAGTTGGGAAACTTTTCTATGGACAATTTAACATTTTTCTAAATCTTTTTTTTTTTTTTTGGTGGCACTGGGGATTGAACTCAGGGGCATTCTACCTCTAAGCTACACCCCTAGCCTTATTTTATTTTTATTTTGAAATAGGTTTCGCTAGGTTGATGAGAATCTCACTACTTGCTGAGGCTGTCCTCGAACTTGCAATCCTCCTGTCTCAGCCTCCCAAGTTCTGGGATTACAAGCTTGCGCCACCACACCCAGCTCTAAATAATTTTTTTATCCTCATGTATTAGTTAGCTTTTGCTAGATTTTGCTATACTAACAAGCAACTTCAAAATTTTGGTGGCTTGCAATAACAAAAGTTTGCTTCTAGCGGGGCGTGGTGGCACATAGTTGTAACCTCAGTACTTGGGAGGCTGAGACAGGAGGATTGCAGGTTTGAGGACAGGCTCAGCTACTTAGTGAGGTCCTCAGAACTTAGTGAGACCCTGTTTCAAAATAAAGAATAAAAATGGGTTGGAGGTGTAACTCGGAGGTAGAATGCCCCTGTTCAATCCCCAGTACCGCAAAAAAAAAAAAAGTTTGCTTCTTGCTTGTGTTATATGTTAGTTACATTTGGCTACGGCTCTTTTCCACCTCTCTTTTCATTTCAGGATTCAGGCTGAAGAAACAACCCATTGGGGACATATTGTTCCTACAACCAAGGGAAAATTAGCAACAGATCTGTTAGAAACATGCATTTAAAGCCTTTCCAGAACTGGCATATGTCCCATTTCTGCTCACATTTCATTGGCTTAACCAAATCATGGCCAAATCTAACAGTAGAGCAGGGAAATATAGTCTGACTATAGGTAGGCACTGCAAATCACATGGCATTAGATGGGGATATATAATCCTCTTATATGGAAGAAGGCATAAATAACTGAGAACAGAAATTGAAGCTATTATATACACTTCAGAAGACAAGTGCAACTTAGGAAAGTTGAAGACTTATGGCATGGAGGTGAAGGTGGTAGAACTCCATGTCTTTGAATTCAAGAGACTATCCTACAGAAAAACCAACAGTCTCTGGAAGTGAGCCAGAGACCCATGAAGAAGGTGAGAGTGGGGCAAGGCAGAAATCATATTGTAATGTTTCGTTGGGGAATGACTTAGAAGGTTAGAAGAGGACTACTCTTGGGTGCAGTCCTTTGACCAGTCTCACTTCCCTCAAGACAGCCGATAATAGAGAAGGTCCCTCTCCTCCCTTTTTCACCCCCATCATTTCCTTGTACTTTTTGGTTGAAAAAACTGGATTATTTGTCCTATATTTTCCATGTTTTGATTTTTCTGATTACCTACTGTGGTGCCATTATATAACATGTTCTTCCTTTCACTCCTGTATTGCCTACAAATTAATAGATTTAGAAGCTTGATCAAATTTATGTTTGAGCCGGGCGTGGTGGCGCACGCTTGTAATCCCAGTACTTTGGGAGGCGGAGACCGGAGGATCCGGGTTTGCGGCCAACCTCAGCTCTCTCTCTCTCTCTCTCCCCCTCCCTCCCTGTCTCTCTCTCTCTCTCTCTCTACCTAGTGAGGCCCTCCGCAACTTCGTGAGACCCGGTTTCAAAATAAAGTATAAAAAAAGTAGGGCCGGGGGTGTAGCGCGGAGGTAGAATGCCCCTGGGTTCAATCCCTGGTACCACAAAAAAAAAAAAATTTATGTTTGAGCATTTTAGTACAACCTCCTCATAAGGGGTATTATGTATTTTCATTGAAAGGCACATAATACATAATGTTTATTTTTAGCTATTGATGAGCACTACTTAGATCCATTAATTAACTGGGGTTGCAAAATGAAATATTTTTAGGTAGAGAAATTTTCCCTTGTCAACCCTTTGTTGTCCAGAGGTATCCTTTAAATAGGAAAGGAAGGATAAATGCTTAATTGTTTGCCTTTATTTATCAATTTTAAAACTAATGACTTGGTTCTTAGGCTTCTCACTGTGATCAATAAATTATTTTTAGTATTTTTAATTATTTTATGAATTTTAAAATGTTTAATATTTCAGTCATTATTGATGCTCACATTGGCCAGTAAAAGTTTCTTCATATGGCTCCTGTGTCCTCTTGACGTGACCTTAGTAGTCTTTGTAGCATCCTTGTTTTTGGTATGATAAAATATCCCAAGATCATCTTGTAAATTTCCTGACCCAGAACTGGAATTAACCATTTTCCAAAATAACCTTGGTTCTGGGCTGGGGAAATGCTTGCGTAGCGTGTATAAGGCTCTGGTTTAATCCCCAGCAATTCCCCCACTAACCTGAAAAAAAATGCCAAAAAAAACCATTGCTTTCTTTGAGTGGGGCATGGTATTTAGAGACTGGGCATCAGTACTATTCATTGAGCACCAGCGCTGTTCATTGCTACTTGGCTTTTCAATTAATGGCCCTAGGAAAGGTATATATACACATATGCTCACTGGTACTGTGTTTGGCACTTGGAGGAACAGATATAAAGCATGATTTCTGTCTTGGTTAATAACTAAAGTATAGCATTATAAATACTAAAATGTTTGGCTTTGGTATGGAAGCTCATAGTAGGTTCCTCTCACATAGGGAGGGAAGTAGGGGCATCAAGGAAGGCTTCCTGAAGGCCCTTGATCTCACCTTTGAGGGATCAAGTGAAATGAAGACACTTTTGGGAAGTGTCATATGTATGGTATGCCTTGCTTTGCTCTAGTGACCTCACTAGTATGAGCCTCGGTTTCCTCATCTATAATTTTAGGATACTTAACATGTATGCTTTTTGCTTCTCTTTAGGGTTTTCTCCTAAAAGGAATATTGCTGGGATACCAGAGGGATTTCGAATAATGGAAGAGAAACTCCAGTGGAGCCATGGAGGTGGTCTAGGGGAAAGGGAGGGGGGAGAGAGGGAGAATCAGTGAAGGAATCCCTTCCGTTGACATTATGTACATATGTGAGAATACCAATATCAATCTCAATATCTTGTATGGGGAAGGAGGGAGTGTGGAGGGAGCGGGGGGCGCAGCAAGTGCTTTGTGCATGTATGTCACTATCATTATGAACTACATTATGCTGCGAGACTATAATGCAGCAATAAAAGTCTCAAAAAAGGAATATTGCTTAGTGAGTGAGTTTATACAAGGTTTTTGTTTTGTTTTGTGAAACGGGATTGAACCCAGGGGCATTCTACCTCCAAGCTACACCCCCAGTCCTATTTTTTTATTCTTTATTTTGAAACAGGGTCTCACTAAGTTGCAGAGGGTCTCACTAAGTAGCTGAGGCTGGCCATGAACCTGTGATCCTTCTGTCTCAGCCTCCCAGGTATTGGGATTCCAAGCATGTGCCACCACCAGGCCTGGCCTTATTCAAGGTTTTGTTACATATACTGCCACATTACCATCAAAGAAGGTTATGCCACTTTACAACTTTTACTAACTATAGACTAATTCCCATCTCTTCACATCCACTATATAGAAATCTTAAAACTAAATTTTTAGCTTGGCATGGTGGTGCATGCTGTAATCCCAGTACTTGGGAGGCTCAGACAAGGTTCAAGGCCAGTCTCAACAATTTAGTGAGACCCTTACCAACTTAGTGAAACCCTGTTTCAAACAAGAAAAATAGCTGGGTGTGGTGGCCCATGCTTGTAATCTCAGTACTTGGGACGCTGAGACAGGAGGATCTCAGGTTCGCGGCCAGCCTCAGCTACTTAGTGAGGCCCTCCTCAACTTAGTGAGACGCTGTTTCAAAATAAAGAATAAAAAATAGGGCTGGGGGTGCAGCTCAGAAGTAGAATGCTCCTGGGTTGAATCCCCAGTACCGAAAAAAAAAAAAGAAAAATAACATAGGTCTCTCAGGGTATTGCTTGGAGGTTGAATGCCCTTGCTTTCAATCCCCAGTACCCCCAAAAATTACCCTAAATTTTTTTCATTTATTTACCATCACATTGTTTTCATTTCTTTCCATAATATGAAAGGAAGTTAATTTAAATATCCTTGCTTCTTAAATTTTTAACTTAAAATATTTTTAGCACTTTTTTTGGTACTGGGAATTGAACCCAGAGGCATTCTACCTTTGAGTTACACCCCCAGCCCTTTTTTATTTTGAAATAGGGTCTCATTAAGTTGCTGAGGCTGGCCTTGAACCTGCATTCTTCCTCTCTCAGCATTCCAACTACTGGGATTACAGGCATGTACCATCATGCCTTTACAGCATTTTTTGAACCTACAAACTTATTTTATAATGGAGCTTTATAATTATTTACTATGGATTAATAATTTTCCAAATTATTAATTTTGCAAAGTAACTCCATGTCAGGACACACAGAAATCATATGCCTACTTTCCACTAGTTGTAGGAAGGAAAGACTTTCTGATTTTTCTTTCGTTCTTTGTCTCTGTTTGAAATGTGATTGGAGATCTCGATTGGAAGGAGAACATTCATAATTTGGGAGCTTTCTCATTTTACCAGCATTTTCTATCTTTGCATAAATTTATGGCCTCGATTTATAGTAGCCACTTGTCTGGTCTGTTTAAATGATTGAACCATAAATTAATTTACTTGTGAAAGTAGAACGTTTATGCTTCTCTTTTAGGTGCAACTGAATTTATTATTTTTATAATATGTGCTTTCAGAAATTATAAGTTTTGCATTTATCTATTTAAAAATAGCCTGTGCTTCTTGCATATGTGTTGATCTAGATTTTAAGAGTATCCATTTAAAATTTTCTGCTATAAATGCATTATTTCACTGTGTCTCTCTGTACCTAGGGATTTTGCTTCAATTTTGAATGGTGGTGGAAAAAGATGATGAGGGGAAGGGTGAAGAAAGAAGAAAAAAATTGAAAGTAATTAGTTATCTTTCTTTTCTCCTTAAATAGGAAGGTAACGCTTTCTTCTGATTTTCCTTGGTGATTGACTTATCTGTACTCAGATTTGAGTCGGTTCCTCACAGCTAAAACAGTGAAGACTTTAGTAATGAGTTTATTCAGGCAAAACTGTGGTGGGTTGTCTGAATATTTTCAAGTGCTTTGATCCATTACCCCCATTTTGAATTTGCCACTTTTGAGCTTGGTATATAAAAGTGTAATTTGTTCTCTTTTTTCTTTCTCTTACTTTTTTAGTGGTTTTAAAATTTTATTCACCTTTTTTCTTTGTGATCTTCTATATCTTCATTGTAGATTAATATTTCCCTTCCTATTATTAATTTTGTCCAACTTTGTTTACATTGTAAGAATTCTCTTTGGAGTCTCAGCTTACCTTCAAAGAAAAAGTGTAGTTTAAAAGTTTATGTGTAGTTTAAGAGGTGACCTATAAGGACAAGGAATTTTTCCTTCCCTGCCTTCCTGCTTCCCTCCCTCCCTCCCTCCTCTTTCTTCCAGTTTAGATTAAATTTTTTTTTGTGGTACAAGTATTTGTCTTTAAAGTTGGCAGGAAAACTTCCTCTTGGGACTCTCAAAGAAGTGTTGTGACAGTTATCTGATTGTACTCCCTAGAAAGCTCTCTCAAAGTTGCCATATTTGTCTGGAGAGAGTCAGGAGCCCAAACTTTTCCCCCTGGGAATGATTGTAGCTCTAAGCTGATATGGGAACAACCGAGAAAGATTCTGTGGTGACAATGTGAAATAGAGTAATACCAACATATAAATCTAAATTTTGTACTCCAAAGCACATTTTCACACATAACAGGGAAGAAACTCTTTATGATAAAGATAGGCTTGGGCAGTATTAATACTCATATCAACCTTCCAAGGAGATGAAAGAGAAGGAAACTTTCCTCCATTTCTGTTTTATTCTGAACATTTCACAACTATGCTGTATTCTTTATGAGTGCAACTATGTAAGAAGAAGCAGCTGTTGGAGACTTACTGGTTCTTCAAAATTTCATTTCTAAAGTTTCTTAAATTCAATGTTATGAATTGGTTTATGTTTCAATAAGATATTATTTAGCTTTACTTTCTTTCAGTTTAGTCTTTGTTCTTTTTGCTTGTGTTGTTCATGGTTTTTCATGATTATAATGATGAGGTTAAGAATCATTGTTTTCAGACTTTCATTTAAAGTTTTATTTTGTGTAAAAGAAAGTATGAAACTGCGAAAATTGGAAAACAAAGTAGGAGAACAAAAAGAACAGGGAAACTGTATAGGACAGAGAAATAAAAGAATATAAAAATAATACAAAAGTTTTTTATTTTTATTTTTGGCATTAGAATAAACATGTTTGTCTCTTGCTTAGTCTGAGTCACTTATTTGTTAGAGTTACAGGTATCTGCTTTTTGGAATTTTTACCAGGGAAATAGTTAAAAACAGTAGATAGGGTATTCAGTTAATTTTTTAAAACAAATATTTGTAGTTTGGTTAATCTTCATTTTTATCTTTTATTTTTTAAAAATTTAAAAATTACTTTTGAAACCAGGCCATGGAACACATTTTGGCAAATTGGTTTTATTTAATTAATTAGCTTTGTCTGAGACAGGAGGATCCGGGTTCACAGCCAGCCTCAGCTACTTAGGCCCTCCGCAACTTAGTGAGACCCTGTTTCAAAATAAAGAATAAAAAATAAGGCCGGGGGTGTAGCTTGGAGGTAGAATGTCCTTGGATTCAATCCCCAGTACCACAAGAAAAAAAATTAGTTTTGTATTTTACCTTAGTCTTAGAGAATCTCAGGATTTAGGTAAAAACAAAATGAGTCTGCTCATATTTGTCTCTTGTTAACTTTTCAGTTGAATAGGATATTTTCTTTTATATGATAAGGTAGACTACTTATAATTAGGGTGTGTTCTGCAGTTGGTATATTCTTATGTAAGAATTTATATTCTATTTGTTATACTTAATTCTCTTATTTATTTATTTTTGTGGTACTGGGAATTGAACCCAGGACCTCATACATGGTAGGGAAGCATTTTACTGCTAAGCTGCATTCCCAGCCCTTTTTAAATTTTATTTTGAGATAGGGTCATAGGGTCTTGCTAAATTGCCTAGACTGGCCTCAAATTTGCCATCCTCCTGCCTCATCCTGAGTGGCTGGAATCATAGAAGTGCATCAGCGCAACAAGGCTTGATGGTTTTTCATAGAACTGTTAGGATAATCTTCTTGGTTTTCTTTTTCTCTAATGTGCATTTGTATTTTCTTTTATCTAAGGAAAAAAGGCAATATATTTTCCTAAATTGGCCTTAATCTAAGATAGGTACATTTAGGACATTACTGTTTAAAAAACATTTAAAAATGTATTTGCTTGGCTCTAGGGAGGCTCCACATGGATGAACTGTTGGTCTGGTGGATTATTACTCTTTTGGGGCATGTAAGGAGGGCTGTCAAAAGTAAGGAAGTATTCACATCCATGATCTATGTTGTGACTATAAAGTACTGAGGCCATGAAACAGATGTGTGCAAATATATAGATCAATTCCCCCTTTTTTTTTTTTTTTTTTTTTTTTTTTTG
>PVJS01033259.1:0-22284 GCA_004027185.1 Glis glis | reverse complement strand
TAAAAAATAGGACCAGGGGTGTAGCGCGGAGGTAGAACGCCCCTGGGTTCAATCCCCGGTACCGCAAAAAAAAAAAAAAACACTTATGCCCAGACTTTTCCTTGCAAACAAGTTTTTAACAACTAAGTCAACTTTTACAGAAGCTGTAGGGCTACTTATAATTTCTATTTCTTCTTATTCCATTTTGGGTAACATGTGAATGGGAAATAGAATGATGGTCTCCCAAAAATGATATCATCCTAATCCTCAGTACCCATGAGTATTTTATGTTACATGGCATGGGGGAATAACATTGCAGATGGAACTAAGGTTGCTCATAAACTGATCTTGAGATGGCAGGATGATTCTGGATTATCTAGATGAACCCAATCCAATTGTCAGCATCCTTATCAATAGAAAAATGTGGCAAAAGATAGAGAACTAGGGAGATGGTAGCATGGACAGAACTCAGCCCAATGTTGCTGGCTTTGAAAATGGAGAAGTGGGGCTATGAGCCAAAGAATATAGATGTTGGCAGGGAGAATCCTAGGTGGAAGACATTGGTACTCGGTCTAGAAAGCACAGACAGAGACAGCTTGGGAGGGAGAGAAACCAGGACAACCCCAGGAAAAGCCTGTGTCCACAGTGCTCATGACAAAGGCACATGTGGCCCTTTTAAGGATTAGTCCACACATAGGCCCTGAGTCCCAGGAAGGGTCAAAAGCAAGCTGGAACCTCAGAGATTCCTCTTCTACTTAGACAAACCAGTACGATGGACTGCTCCCATTTCTTGTTAATTTGGAACGTCGATGCAATAAATATGCTTAATTCCCATATTTCCTTTTGGTTAAAAATAATAAAAGTAATATTATATAGCAAATAATACTTATCTTAAATTAAGATGGAAAGAGCACAGATTTAGCAGACAGGCAAATCTGAACTTCATCCCCTTCTCAACTCTCACCCCCTCCCATGTGAACAATTGGGAAGAGGAACATCTATCTCTCAGGAGTGCAGTACAGATGAAATTAGATAGTAAACTGCTACCTTATGTACGCTTTCTCTCTCTCAGTCTCATCTCCCTGCTTTCCCTTGCCTTTTCTTTTGTGGGATTACATATCCCAATGAGGCATCACCATAGGAGCTTTGACTCTGACTCAACTTCTGCCTCTGAAATCCAAGTTTAGTTGGTAGAACTAAGGTTGGGTACACAGTAAATGTGCAATTAATGTCATTTCTTCTTCCTTCTTAGCCACACATTTCCTCTTATACCTCATAGGTTTTGTGAGGATCAATTAAGATAATACAGGGGAGTCACATGTGGTGGTGCACACCTGTAATCCTACTACTTGGGAGACTGAGGTAGGAGAATCACAGGTTCCAGGCCAGCTTCATCAACTTTGGGAGACTCTCAGCAACATAGCAAGACCCCATTTCAAAACAAAAAATAAAATAGGGCTGGGGGTGTAGCTCAGAGATATAATGCCCATGCGTTCAATCCTGACTACCAAAATAATAATATTAATAATAATAATAATAATAATACATGGGACAGGGGTTATGGTTCCAGTGACAGTGTGCTTGCCTACCATATATGAGGCCCTGGGTTCAGACCCCAGCACTAAGAAAAAATAAAAGATATACACAGAGAAGCATTTTGAACTCTTCTTAAGTATAGCAACTATCCTATGAAGATGTAGATCATCATCAAAAATTAATTAATGCATCAGGGTCACCAATCAAGTGACTTTTCTTTCACAGGGTAAACAGGCACACTTGTTCTTATTCACTGCAGAGAAACAATTGATATCACAGTCTTTGTACCAGCTGAGCTGCCTTGGGAAAGTGACTTCTCTGAGCCCCAGTTTCCTTGTTTCTAAAATGGGGGTTATAATATCTAATTCGTTTCATTGTTATGAAAGTTTTAATAAAATCATGGATGTGAACTTGCTCTGTAGATTATTCTTAAGAACTTCGGGAAAGAAAAGGATCATTGTTACTAACAGCAAGGTAGCAGCTCAATAAACACTTGTTGAATAAATGCATGTGAAATATAGAACACTAATTCAAATAGTGTCCAGGATCTTGATGTAAATTAGGCATGCATCATGATTTTTAGTGTATAAATGTCCCTGAGAATCTAGAGCAAAAGAATAGGAATTAGAGGTCTTATTTTTGGTGACCATATTAATCACTGCTTCTCTAGATACTGCAAATGTGGTCCAAATCTAAGTACAGTAAATATCCTATCTTTTGGGGGTGGTAAAATATAGATCTGTTTATTTAGCTAAAATAGGACTAAGTTGTTGATCACCTCAGGGATTTATTCTTAATTTATATTTGTTGTTTTTATACATCTTGCATCATTTATATCAATTTGTTATTTAATGTACCCAACAATCCTTTGAGATAGGTATGAATTTCCTCATTTTCAGTTAAAGAAACTGAGATTTAGAGAAGTTTGGCAACTTGCCTTGAATGCCAAATATAATAATTTTGTGGAAGCAATATTTGAAACAAGATCTGTCTCATCCCCAAATCTGTACTTGTTCCTCTATTATGCCAGTCTGTGTCTGAAAGTATTGTCCTCTCTCTTAAAACTTTCCTACTCCTTTTCAAACCTTGCTCTCCAAACTTTGTTTGATGGCAAACTGGACTCCTAGAACCTAAGAACAGCTACACACCCAAAGCCAAAATACACATGGATAACCCATCAATCAGTGGTTCTCAAGAGAAAGAAAGAAAGAAAGAAGAAAGAAAGAAGGAAGGAAGGAAGGAAGGAAGGAAGGAAGGAAGGAAGGAAGGAAGGAAAGAAAGAAAGAAAGAAAGAAAGAAAGAAAGAAAGGCTTTGTCTTGTAATGGTTGTCCATTTCCATGGTGTAAATATTCCCACCATGGCTGATTTATGCTAATTTTTTTCCAGAGAACTGGTATTCCTGAAGGGAACAAAGATAGTCAGGAGCTGCAGCTAAATCACTGGCTTTTTCCCTTCATCTACAGGAATAATGAAGTCACTGGACAGTCTTCTCAAAGCTGCACTTTCTATGATCATCTTTTCATTCATAAACTTATGGCAACCACTATCCCCTGCATGTGCACGCACACACACACACACACACACACACACACACACACACACATACACACACACACACATGTGCCATGTGCCAAATAAGCCTACAAATACAAAGGGAAATAGAAAGAAAACCTGGGAAAGCATGATGCCCCTGGCTGTTCTCTGTTGCATTCATAGCTGAGATTTTTCTACCCCCTGTTATTACACTGCAGGACCCAGCAGCTTGCCTTGGGATCCTAATTGCTGTGCAAACACTGATTTCCCTAGCCCTCCCCAGCTGCTTCATGCAGGAACCAAAGAATGGGGGATCCAAACTGTGCTTGGAATATTATTTTCCAAGATTAACAGATCTGAATCTAACAAAAGGGAAATTTTCATCTATACAAAATAGTTCAAGATAACTTGTTACTGGGTACAGTGGAATATCACAAGTTCAAGGTCAGCCTGGGTGACTTAGCAAGACCCTGCCATGAAATAAAAAATTTAAAGGGCTGGGGGCCAGGCATGGTGGCACATCCCTGCAATTCTGGTACTTGGGAGGCTGAGACAGGAAGATCCCAGGATAGAGGCCAGCCTCAGCAATTTAGCAAGACCCTCAGCAACTTAGCAAGAGACTATTTCAAAAATAAACAACAACAAAAAGCTTAGTGGCAGAGTGCCCCTGGATTCAATGCCCAGTACCACAAAAAAGGGGCCTGGGGTATAGCTTAGAGGTAGAATACTCCTTTGTTGAATTCCCAGTACCCCCTCTCCAAAGAAACATACCTTGTGTTAGTTGGGATAGCATATCCAGAATGAAGGAATCAAATGATGTCTGATACCAGGTTCCAACACAAGCTTCCTGGAAGTGGCCACTTTTATTTCTAAGCCACATTTTGAAGTGATCGGAGCAAATCATCCATACCCAGAATGGCATGATCAGAAAAGCAAAAATCAGTAAATTATTATGGGCCAACTGCTGTGCTCAGTACTTGGCTTATCTCATTGATAATCCCCACTGTAATGATGCAAAAACTGAGACACCCAGACCCTAACCAGGCTCACACACAGATTCCCCCATGCATCTCTGTCCCTGTCTAATATTCCCATTGCCTTGTGCTACCTTTTAAATGACAGGAAAGGAGGGGGCGGTAAAGCAAATCATTGAAGACATGATTCAGCACACTGGCGATGGTCACCCCGCAGGAGGTGACTTCTGAATTGAGAGGCCCTTCACACCGTGAAGATGCCGTGAGCTGGTGAGTTGTGATTCCTCTTTATTTCTACAACTTAAGGGAAAGGAAACCAGCATTTCTGAAGCTCTCCTCTGTGCCAGGTAATATGCCAGACTTTCATCTTGTGTCATCACTTTAATCCTCCACAACCCCGACTCTCACTGCCAGCTGGGCAGCATGGAGACCTTGCTTATCTCTGTGTCTACACATGCAGGTTGGAGTGAGTTGCAATCAATATTTTCAGTGTTTCTAGATCAAGTATCAGACAAAGAGAATTGGACATGGAAGCAATAGCCCTGGTCACCAGCTTTCCTAAGTGGCCCATCTTCTGGCTCATACTCAACAAAGGGCCATTTCCTCTTCCAAGAAAATGTCGGCTGAACCCAGGGGGAAGAAAAAAAGAGAGAGGGAGAGAAGCCAAAATGTGAGGATCATTTTTTCCTAGCCTGGGGGATGGAGATGTTGAAGCTCTGTTTCTGTTTTGGGTTGTGGGATTAGTATTTTAGTTTTGTTTGTATATCGAGTAGTTGAGCATCAGAGACAGAAGTCCCCAATAGGCAGGTCAGGCACTGGTAAAAATGGGGGCAGGAGAATACTAAGCCAAGGAACTCCCCCGGTGGTTGAAGTCTCTAGAGGGTTGGCAGATCCTTAGCCTGGCCCCGCTTCTTGTCTCTCCCACCGGCAACTTGCCTGATGTCACCCTGGAGAGGGGACCAGATGGCCAAAGAGAAGGGAGGGAAAGTGCCTGCCCAGAGCGCCTCTGTACAGAGTCATGTGGAAGCAGAGAAAGGGAAAGACAGAGACAGAGAAGAGGTGGAAAGAGAGGAAGAGAAAGCCAGAAAAGAAAATGGTGGAAAGACAGGGAGAGAGAAGAATGAGATGACTAGGGAGAGAGTAACAAGAAAACATGAGGAGGCCAACCAGAGGAGACCAAGGCCCCATGGACAGGGTGAGGCACAGAACTCAAGAGAAGGGGGAGGCCGAGGAGAAGAAAGGGAGAAGAGGAGCCTGGGGGAGAGCGCTGGCTCTGAAGGTAAAAGCAAGCACTGCAGGAAAGAGAAGACAGCTCAGTGGAGATGGAGAAAGAGAAGACCCATCACCGAGTACGCATCACAAGCCCTATGTGGTTCGTCTTTGCTCTAGCCCCATGTGGCAGGGAGACGCAGAAATCTTAAGTCCTGTGTTCAGAATCACCCTGCCCAGCTGGGATGAGAAGCATAGTGCGATTCAATGCCAGTACTCATTGTTACTCCACTACTCTTCTCCCAAGCATTCTTCCAGGGCATGGAATAAATGCAGACTCATTGCAGGGACCCCGTCTCAGCCTGCCTGCCCACTCTGCCCAGTGAGCCCGGCTTTCTCCCTGGACCAAACGGACCTGCCATGATGGCTGCTATAAAGAAATCCTTCTAGGATCTCCCTTCCCATCATCTTCCACCGAAGTTCTTGTCTTCTCTGTTGAAATGCAGACCCCAATGAGAGAAGCCTGGCAAGCCAGCACTGGCACACAATGCTTGTTTTCATTTGCACCTGAGCTGTCGGTTGCTGTTCAGCCAAGGTGACAGGCACTGCAGGCCAGGGATTTGTCTGCAGCTCAGTAAGTCATTTTGTCTAAGCCGGGAAGCCGCTTGGCCCATGCGAGGAGGTGAGGTTGCTTCTCAGGTTTCTCTTCTTCTTGAATACCTACTAAGTGCCCGATGTGGTCCAATTGAAAATGCAGATTCCTGGTGGGGTATTTACAGTTGTCATCTCCACTTTGGGATGAGAAATTAAGGCTTAAAGAGTTCATATTATAGACTGGGCATGGTGGCGCATGCTTGTAATCCCAGTACTTTGGGAGGTGGAGACCGGAGGATCCGGGTTCGCGGCCAACCTCAGCGTGCATGCGCGCGCGCACAATCGATCGATCTATCTCTCTCCTCTCTCTCTCTCTCTCTCTCTCTCTACCTAGTGAGGCCCTCCGCAACTTCGTGAGACCCGGTTTCAAAAATAAAGCATAAAAAAAATAGGGCCGGGGGTGTAGCGCGGAGGTAGAACGCCCCTGCGTTCAATCCCCGGTACCGCAAAAAAAAAAAAAGAGTTCATATTATCTTCCCAGACGGCTGATGGTCATCCGGATGCAGTGTCCTCACACCGTGTGCTAAGCGAGCAAAGCCGTATGGGGTAGCT
Source organism: Glis glis (assembly GCA_004027185.1). Lineage (NCBI taxonomy): Eukaryota > Metazoa > Chordata > Mammalia > Rodentia > Gliridae > Glis > Glis glis. The sequence continues at coordinate 15,846 of PVJS01033259.1, read as the reverse complement.
GTCTAGTTGACGAGTGGATTCTAGAGGATACAAACAAAGAACAAGTTATGTTCTCACCCCTCTCCATTAACAAGGCCTCCCTGAGAAGTTCTTTCCCTACCCTCGGGAGGGGAAACTCAGATTGATCCCATAACTTTTCCAGGAGCTCCTGGTTAATGAGGTTTCTAGTTACTTTAGTTTGCAAAAACACTCTCATTTTGATAATTAAAAAGTCCTGTCTGGAATAATAATCAAAAGGCCAGCTTAGTTCTGTGTTAAACCTCTCTCCTCTACCTGCAGTTCAGGCCTGCGCAACAGGTGGGATGGAGTCCTGTGGTGGGGAGGGACAAGGTGTCATTCTGGTACCAGACAAAGGGGGCTTTGGTCATGTCATTTCCACACCAGTGCAAATCACACACAGGCCTCCCGTTGAAAGGACACACATCGAGTCCTCCAAGGGACATCCTTGAAGCCACTTGTAGTGGCTGAGATCTCTAATGTCATGCCAGCTGTCTCCTAGCATGTTCTGCCTGAATGACACCTGGCTTTAATATCTGCAGGTATCTTGTTTTTATTACCTACCACCACAGAGACTGAACAGTGCTACTTCCACAGCTATTGTAGTACTTGAAGAGATCCAGCTTTGTGGGTGTTATATTCCTAGCTATGACACTGAACTGCCATCCATTTGGCAAGTATTTCTCTATTCTACTTAATTTTTTTTTTTTTTGCGGTACTGGGGATTGAACCCAGGGGCCTTCTACCTCCGAGCTACACCCCCAGCCCTATTTTTCATCCTTTATTTTGAAACTGGGTCTCACGAAGTTGCGGAGGGCCTCACTAAGTAGCTGAGGCTGGCCGCGAACCCGGATCCTCCGGTCTCCACCTCCCAAGTACTGGGATTACAAGTGTGCACCACCACGCCCGGCTTCTACTTAATTTAAATCAGATCTCGTGACCAAGTGAGAGCTGGCATGTACCTTCTAGGAAGACACATGCATGAGCCACTTGATAAAAGATCTATTCAGGACTCGGAGGCCCAGGATAATTTTCTAATGAATTCTGGGGCCCAGAGATATGCAATGGTGGTGCTCATTCTAGAACTTTCCAGGGAAAAGGGCATTCTAGCCAATGGTCCCCAAGGGTTGGGGGATAACACACATCAGGGGTGGTGTTGTGAGGGTGCATACCAAGCATCAAGCTGTCTTAGTCGGAGAAGAAATCTTTTTTTTTTATACTGGGGATTAAACCCAGGGGCATTCTACCTCTGAGCTACATCCCCAGCCCTATTTTTTATTCTTCATTTTGAAACAGGGTCTCACTAAGTTGTAAAGGGTTTCACTAAGTTGCTGAGGCTGGCCACGAACCTGCGATCCTCCTGTCTCAGCCTCCCAAGTACTGGGATTATAAGCATGCACCACCACACCCAGCTTTACTTTTTTTATTTTGAAACAGGGTCTCACTAAGTTACTGAGGGTCTCACCGAGTTGCTGAGACTGGCTTCGAACCGTGATCATCTTATCTCAGCCTCCCAAGTACAGGGATTACAGGTATGTACCACTATACCCAGCAGAAGAAGACATCTTAAAATCCCCCATCCAGCCACCCTTGCTCCGCGGTCATGCTCAGTAATGAGACTTCTGATTATTCACTTATATATCACCTTGTCCAAAATAGCCATTCCCAATGTGGCCGGCAGAAAAATCTTACTGATGGTTATTTTCCTGGTGTGTCAGCCTAGGTAAGCCGGAACTGGATTTCCCAGAATCTCCTACACTGTATGATTCCAGGAGAAACTTGGCCAAAAGAGGAACTTGTGTGGGACGTGGAAGGCCAAGGTGAACCAGCAGCAGTTATATTCAAGGTCGTCACAATCAAATACCATGGCAGACCAGCCCAGGATGCCCATGGGTTCCCATCGTTCCCACTTTCCTTGGCTCAGCGGCCATCTTGACTCTGCATGCTGCGGCCCCAGGCTCACTGCAGATGTCTGGCTGCCAACCCATGCAGGTGATGGCTGCACAGGGGCAACAGCCACATCGGCCTCCCACACCCATACACATGTAAGGCAGAGGCAGCCAGCCAGAGAACACGGAGTGTCCTGACTGGAGAAAATCGTAAAATTCCAAGGTTATGAAAACACAGGGATAAAAGCCATTCTGTATTAGTACGTAGCATACAGTAGATGTTTTTTTCAGTCCTTCGAGAAAACAGACATTAGGAATATTGCAACGGGCCGAATGATTCTATCCCTCAATTTTCCTATGTTGAAATTCTAATCCCCGGTGTGATGGTTTGAAGAGGCAGGGCCTTAGGGAAGTGATTAGGTCATGAGGGTGGAGGCCTCTGGAATGGGATTAGTGGCCTTATAAGAGACCCCAGAGAGATCCCTTGCCCCTTCCAGCACGTGAAGACACAGCAAGAAGGGGCCATCTGTGAGCTGCAAAGTGAGCTCTCAGCAGGCACCAAATCTGCTGGTGTCTTAATCGTGGACTTCCCAACCTTCATAACTGTTAGAAATAAATTGCTGTTGTTGGTAAGCCATGCAGTCTTTTGCTATAGAAACCCAAATGAACTAAGACAAATACTCTTCAACACTGATCTGTCCTTTAGAGTGAATTGTGAGCAGATGCATTAGAAGGCTGCCAATTTTCAGAAGTTAATAATAAAGAAATAACATAAAAGCAGTGTTGACGCCAGGTAATAAGAACGATGAGGCCCACGGAAACGGGCCAAATGACTTTGCACAACAAAGAAGAAAAACCTGCAGGTGATCTGTAAAGACTTTTCACCAAGCCCCCACTGAGGAGGAATTTGGAAAACAGTATTTGAAGCCCCTATTTAAAATTATGCATGTGTCTGTTGTGTATATTGAGGAAGCATGGTGCCATTCCTGTGCAGAGATTCTGGGACAGATTCCCTGGATCCAAATCCTGACTCTGCCACTTATGAGCTGGGGGAAAGGGGTTCAAATGTTCCCTGCCTCCATTTTCTCAATGATATGATGAGGACAATATTACTACACATTTTAGAGGGATTTCTTGAAGATTGTTAAATAAAAATAATAGGAAGCCATTGTTTGGGAGTAAGGCCCTAGACTGGGTCCCTGCAGACCAGAATAAAAAATAAAAATGGAGTCGCTCATACTAAAGTCCCACCTCCCCAACCTGAAACCAAGTTGTCATCTGACCTTCAGAGAAATCTGGACGGAGAGATAATAGTCAAGTTTCCCAAATAAGCCAGTTTCGGTGGGCATGACAATGAAGTTCCCTCTGCCTTAAACCTTATAAAAAAGTAACCTGATGTTCGCCAATCAGTCATTTTCTATTGTTCTGTCTTCCTGTCCCCACCTTACAAGGAAAGTAACTTTAAAAGCACTAATCCAGCAGGGCTTGGTGGTGCAGGCCTGTAATCCCAGTACTTGGGAGGCTGAGACAGGAGGATCGCAGGTTCGAGGACAGCCTCAGCTACTTAGTAAGGCCCTCCGCAACTGAGTGAGACCCTGTTTCAAAATAAAGAATAAAAAATAGGGCTGGGGGGAGCCGGGCGTGGAGCTTGTAATCCCAGTACTTTGGGAGGCGGAGACCGGAGGATCCGGGTTCGCGGCGAGGCTCAGCTCTCTCTCTGTCTCTGTCTCTGTCTCTGTCTCTCTCTCTCTCTCTCTCTCTCTATCCTTAGTGAGGCCATCCGCAACTTCGTGAGACCCGGTTTCAAAAATAAAGTATAAAAAATAGGGCCGGGGGCATAGCACGGAGGTAGAACGCCCCCACGTTCAATCCCCGGTACCGCAAAAAAAAAAAAAAAAAAAAAATAGGGCTGGGGATATAGCTCAAAGGTAGAATGTCCCTGGATCCAATCCCCAGTACTGCAAAAAAAAAAAAAGCATGATTCCACTGTTTTTATTTGTTTTTGCTCTTTTTTTCAGCCTTCTCTATAAAGCCAACCTCTTCTGCTTAGCTCATTGGAACACTGACTCTATTTTATGGAATGGAGTGTTACTTGATTGTAGAATCACAAATAAATCCAATTAAGAACTTTAAACTAAATTTGTCGTAATTTTGTCTTTTGACAGGATTAAATGAGTCAATATTTGTAAAGCACTTGCGAAAGCTCTTGACATATACCAAATGCTGTATGGGTGTTTGTTATGAGAGAACACATTTCATGTTCATTCCATAGTGTGAATTCAACCTTCCTGGTAAAAAAAAAAAAAAAAAATCTGTCTATGGCTTCCTAGTTCTAGTTTGTCTTTTCTCTAACCTCACACCTAAGAATTAATACAAATAGACATGGCCCTGCTTGGCAACCGCACACAGGGGAATGGTGCCAAGGGGACACAAAACCAGGAGAGCAAAAAATTTTTCTAAAACAATTTTTCTAAAAATTGTTCTAAAAATTCTGCTTTGCAAAATCTGATTCCTGTCCTTCCTGTTTGGAGTTAAGTTCAAGTGGAACCACTGGGTCTTTCCAGATAATTTATCTGGGTGTCCCTGCAGGATCTAGTTTAAAAGACCCAATGGGTTCTATTTCTGGGTCCAACAAGATGACATTGCTGGCATGGTTTTCCTATTGATTGTCAATCTCCCAGCCTGTCCCCTTGGAATCCTAGCCGATCAATCAACTTTGTCTTTCCTGCTCCTCTTGGCCTGGGGCTATGTGTTCGCACTTGCTCATCCCTTCTTTGTTGCTTTCTCTGTTATCACACTGGCTGGGAGATGATTTTCCCAAATCACACCAATGCTAGGTCTGTGTTAGGTCCTGCAGGAAAGGGCAGAGGTGGCTAGCACTAATGAATGTGAAATCAGAGAGGCCCTGCCTTGCCCTGGGCCCACACCTCTTAGCAAGCTGTGGACCCTGGGCTTGTATGTCCCAGTGGTCTTTGGAAAGGGTGGGGGAGAGAGAGGAAGCAGGTCACCTTTTTGTGAGGCTCCTTGACAAAGAAAAGTGACCAGAGGATGTCAGAGTTCATATGAGACAACTTTAATTTCACGAAGTCACTAAGTTCACACACTGGCATGAGCTATTACAAGTTACTACACACCTGCCTGGTGGTGCTGGTCTTCTTGCCAGAGCCCGAGTCCATGAACGTTCCTTACTTGAGTAGAATTCACTGCGCACCTCTTCTGCCTCCAGGTGCTCACAGTCACATGGAGAAGCACACAGACAGATGAGACATAGGGCAACCTGTTAAATGCTGTAAGGGGGGTGCCCAGTGTGACAGGAAGCAGAGGGGACCACTGTCTGCTGGATTCAGGGCAGGCTTCTCAGTGCAGACACCTGAGGGGCTTCCAAGGAGAGATTTCCAGGAGCCCGGTGGGTCTGCCAGCTGCTCCACAAGGAGGTCTTGGCAGGAGGTAAAGGAGTCACCTGAATTACAACGGCTACAGAGGTTAGAGAAATCACAGGGCCAGTGGAAATGAGGAGAGAAGGTAGCCTGGGTGAGGCCATCAGTCCAAACCCAGAACACTGCTCCAGAGATGTCTATGGAGTGAGCACCCATGCTCAAGCATGGGTGGGCACTGAGGTCATAGGGGAGGCCCTGCAGGGTGTTCGTGACTGTTTGTGTGCCCGGCTCTGGGGCAGGAAGTAGCCTGATTCCCAGGCTGCCCCTTTGCCAGCCCCTCTCCCTAGACAGTGACAATAGGCATGAGTCATCACCCTCAGGTGTAAACTATCCCTTTTTCAGATTCTCTACCATTTACCAATATGCTATTGTACACACAGGAGTTTGGCCTCAGGCTCCCCTGTGACAGGAACCTTGGTATCTTGATCCCTGGGCTCTGGGCAGAGCTTAGAGCTCAGCTGTCCCCAAAGCTTCAGGAATGAGAATTACTTCTTTACTCTAAGAAGCCCTCTGAGGCCCAATCCCTTGACCCAGGATAGAGGAGAAACCAGCCCAGGCTCCCTCAAGTCTGTCCTCACACCCTCCCCACCAGGCTATGGGCCCTTGGAGGTGGGAAACTTGACCATTCATCCCTGGATCCATAGCGTCCAATAGGAGATGCTCAATGGGTGTGGGGTGGGAGCTCTTTGCTATTGGTAACGGAAGAAACAGAAATGATGTAAATTCTGTACTTCACAGATGTGAAGATGGAGGTGGAGATGGAGAATTGTGCCCTCACTCCCTAATGGGAAGACTTCTTTCCTGGAGTGATTTTGGAATATAGCATTTGCAGTATGTGATACTTAACAAAGAACACTAAGGGAGCATGAGTATAAACACCTGCTTTTCCAAGGACATAAAAGAGCTTTTAGAAGGACTCATGGTCTCCTTTCTTTGCATATTCCACTCCATACGGCACTTCCTATATGAGATGATGAATCCAGGTCCAGAAATTCTATCATGTGACTTGACTGGCTTTTTTTGTTTTCTTCTCCCATCCACTCTGATTGAAGTTGAAACATTCCAAGGAAATTCACTTTCCAAAACTTACACTTCTCCAGAGAGGCAGAAAATAGCTTGCTTTCAAATCCACTGTAAAGATTTCACTTGAAAAATAAAATAAAATAAAATGGAACCAAACGCTCCTGGCGTCTAATCTGACTACAAATTGAAAGCTATACTAGTGTTTACATGGTTTTGGGTTTTATTAGGAAAGAGTTGCCTGGCATTAATAATAAGATGTTTAGCTGGGGTAGAATTCCAGCTCTCCATCTTTCCAGGCTCTGGGGAAATGAGAACACCCCGTCCAGGCTCGGAGCCCCCACAGGCTCACTTGGGGAAGGAGGTGCTTGATGTGGGACCCAAATGAGAACCACAGCTGTCATAAATTGACATCATAAATTTACATATGTAAGACCGAGGTGGTTTCCCAAAACCCTTGATACATAGATATCATCAATCCCTCTGTACAAATGAGGAAACTGAGGCCCAGATGGATTAAGTGCCTTGCCTAAGAAGACCACACAGGCAGTTAAGAAGGGGAACAAAAATTTGCATCTGAGTTTGTCTTCATTCATTTTTTGGCCCCTGTCACAAAGAATTATCCAACCCCAAATGTCAATAGTACATAGTTGGAAGCTTCGGATGTCACTGGACTCCAAATGCTAGGTGAACTCCTTGGCATGCTTTTGAAGGGCACATACAGACGCTGTTCCCACGGTCACCCCCCAAAGTGGATATTCCTCAATCATAGAAAAGTTCTGTTGTCAATAGAAAAGATAACTTGATTTTTTATAAAAACTATTTTAAGGAAGAGGTGATTGATTTGGATATGTTTAGAAGAGCAATAACTTGGAAATTTCCTTTTCTTTTCTTTTTTATATACTTTTATTGGGGCATTTTAATTGTACATCATAATGAGGTTCCGAGTGATAGGAACGTATGTGCACACGGCACTCGGGGTGCTTCCCTCCTTTCTCTGAGTCACGATGATAATTCTGGGGACAATGCAGTAAATGTCATAGAGCCCAGCCCCAAAGGGCATGACTGGCCATTGGAAACTGCCTGGGGAGACCCCAGAGGGGCAGTGGGAAGTCAGGACTGCTGTTCACAGTGTCACATAGAGATCCTCTACAACTGGGTAAGGGTGAGAGTTTTGAGCCCCTTCTTATGGGGACCACCTTTCAGAGGTCCCCAAAGCCAGAGCTTGGAGAGCTTGGGTATATAGCAGGAGGGATCCTGGTGGATTAAAAAAAAAGGGGGGGGAATGAGTTTGGAATGTTGGACTCATACCCAAGAAATTTCCAGAAATGAAAGATGCACATAAGAGATCAGAAGCAAATTAATCATGGAAGTAGATAGAAAGAGGGAAGAATAAAACAAGGGAAGACAGGGAAGAATAAAACAAGGGCTCCTTGTGAACAAGGATGGGGCTTGTGGTGTGGGGATCAATCTGCTGATTTCAGGGCCCCAGTTGAGGCAAGAATCAGATGAACAAAATATAATCTTGCTTTGGCTCTGGCGAAGTGTCCAGGTCCCCCTCCCCCGAAGCCCTGGCCTTCTCTGTAATCTGAAAAAGAATGAAAAACTTCATGGTGGGGGTTGGGGGGGCAGAAACCATAGCATGGTTCTTTGCCATGCTGGCCAGGCAATGCCATTATAGAGAGAACTCGCCCCACGTGCACATGCTCAGACAAGCCCAGCCCTGGTGAGCACGATAGCCCTAAAAAGGCCAGTCATAGGCTTCATGCCCACGTATATGGAAACTGTGCACTAGAAACAGGACCAAAAGGACATGATATATTGGAGACCTTGTGCCGTGCACACAACGTCTCAGAAAGGATGCATTCTGACCACACAGGGCCTGCAGACCCCGGGCAGAGCCAGCCTGCACCATGCTCTGCTGAGCCCGCGCTCTCCGATTTCATCATTTCTGGCTCAAAGTGGGCCTGCAATTTTCATTTCTTTATGGGCTTAAGTAATCTATTGCAAATGGCACCAGTGGGCTGCAGTGCATTCTTGCTGAGGAAACTGTTCTTTCTCTTCAACAGCTCTCTGGTGGAAGACTTGCCGGGCCTGGTAACTGTTTTACATTAGCTCTAATGGTGTTTACATTGGATGCACCGATGTTTAAATCACTGAACATATTTGTTATTAGTCGGGAGGCAGTGGCATTGTTTAGCTCGAGTATCTGGGTGTGTGTGGGGGGGAGGAGTCAGAGGGGTTTCTATTAGTATTGATAATATTTTACAAGAGACCTTACAGGGATGTTTATAATAATAGCAGTGCTGTTTATCTTACCAGGATTATGTTGAAGCAACTTTAATTGTATTCATATTAAACATATCGATGTTAGAACTGATGTAATATGTTTAGCATTAATATGAAGGTTGCTAAGTTGGGGGCTTTTGAGGTAGAATTAAAGGACCAGGAAGACAATGGGACATATGGAAAGCATTTGGGGCGGTGGGGGGGGGGTTCTGTTCTTGTCTAACAAGAAGGATTAGTGCGTTTGCCGGAGCACAGGCTAAGACGGACGGTGGGCCGCAACGCTACCATCTGCTTCCCTTACGACGGCGTTCTCTTGGCTGGTGTGTGCGCAAGCGATTGCTCTCGAGTCCCTGTGTTCTCCCAAGCTCCACCAAAGCCCAAATGTCAGGGATACTTCAGATGCTTTGCAGCTGGCTGTCGCACCCAGAGATGTTTCAAAATGGATTTTGTAATGGCTTATAAAAGTCCCACATTGTGCACGGGCGGTTATTGAGTGTGATATAGTGTGCGCAAGAATGTTCCAAATTCCCTCCGTGCTGTATCCATCAATCTGGCTCTATTAGGGTTGGCAGGATAATGGCTGGAGCGAGGCTCTGGACTTTATCTCCAGCTGAAAGAAGCATCCTAATTATCTACTCATCAGAGCAACCCCACTCCTGGCTCGAGGAGATGGCTGCCAGCTCAGACCCAGAAATTCCAAATCCTCACACTCACCCGCCAGGCTCATGGAGGCTGAGATGCAGGACTGTGTCCAGCCCAGCTGGGGAACAAAGTCCCAGTAAATCCTGGAAATCGATCTGACTACCCAGCTGGAAGCGCAGCTCCAATTTAACCCATCGAGGCTCAGTTTCCTGGTCCGTTTCTTCCAGCCTAGTTCAGTTCTTGCTGAGCCCAGGGGACTTCCTGAGGTCACATGGCAAAGGCTGGGACCCAGTGTGGCAAGTCAGAAGCCTGGTTTTCTTTCTTTTTTTTTTTTTTTTTTTTTTTGCGGTACCGGGGATTGAACGCAGGGGCGTTCTACCTCCGCACTACGCCCCCAGACCTATTTTTTATACTTTATTTTGAAACCGGGTCTCACGAAGTTGCGGAGGGCCTCACTAAGTAGAGAGAGAGAGAGACAGGGAGAGAGAGAGAGAGAAAGCTGAGGCTGGCCATGAACCCGGATCCTCCAGTCTTTGCCTCCCAAAGTACTGGGATTACAAGCGTGCGCCACCACTCCCGGCAGAAGCCTGGTTTTCTGTGATATGGGAATTAGAGCTACATCTCCTTCCGAAGGCTACAGGGAGGATTAAATGCCCGACAGCACCTAGCAGAGTAGCTGAAGCATATTGTGTCCTTGTTAGTGGCCAAATTAGAAAATCTAGTGGAGTGTCAAGACTTTACCAGACATGAATGACTTGCTTAATGGAGACATGAACAAGGTCTCATAGAATATTCAAGTAATATTTATAAAGCACTTCCTAGTAGGCGTGGAGCACACACCTGTTATCCCAGTACTTGGGAGTCTGACACAGAAGGATCACAGGTTCAAGACCAGCCTCAGCAACTTAATGAGACTCTCAGCAACCTAGAAAGACCCTGTTTCAAAACAAAAAAAAAAAAAACTCTTTTTAAAGGTTAGAGGTATAGCTCAGAGGTAGAATGCCCCTAGGTTCAATCCCTAGTAACTAACACAGACAGATATATATATATATATATATATATATAGAGAGAGAGAGAGAGAGAGAGAGAGAGAGAGATGTAGATATATATATAGAGATGTATATATATATATATATAGAGAGAGAGAGATGTAGATATATATATATATATATAGAGAGAGAGAGAGAGAGAGAGAGAGATCCCTTCTTTGTGAACACATCTCACCAATATTATCCTGTAAGCTCACATTATTATCATTATTTTTTTTATCTCCATTTTACTGACAAGGAAGCTAACACTCAGGCAGATGTCATGATCTGCCCATTCTTTCACAGATGATTTCCTGAACTCCTACTGCTGTCTACGTGGACTGTGAGAGATAAGGGTCCTCATCCCACCATGTTAACCAGTGGCTGAGATGGGATTGAACACACAGCTTCACTTGCTCCGTGGGCCTTTCCCTTCCTAAGCACCAGGCTGCCTGCCTTCCAGAGAGTGCTCCGGGGTCTACAGATGTGGGAGGGGCACAAGGTGGAGCACATGCATAAATGGCTATAATGTGAGGTGCAAAGAACTCAGCACCAGGAGCATCAGTGTAGTGGGGCTTGGGAAAAGGATGAAATAATGGCGAGTTGGTAAGAGGCAGAGGCCTCTCGGGGGAGGTGGAATTTCAGCTGTGCTTGGGAAACCAATAGAACTTGTACATGCAAAGGGAAACAAGGGCATTCTAAACCAAGTGAGCAAAGGTACAGGAGCAGGAAAGCAGTAGAAACACGTGGGGGGAAAGCAGGTATTTCCTTTTGACTTCAGCGATGCGTGTACAAAGGGATGGAGTAGCAGGGCCCACTAGTGCTAATGTGTAGCAGATCGAGGCAAGCTGAAAAGCTAGGCGATGCCTTTTTAGAAGTGGGGAGCCAAGGAAGTGTTTGGAGCAGAAATGTGGCATACTTGATCAGAGCTGTGTTTTTAGCATATTAAACTGACACTTTAAAGGAAGTGGATGGGAGGAGGAAGTATAGACTGAATAATGACATAGTAATCCAGGCAAAGGTAAGAAGGGTCTGATAGGAAGGTTGATAGGGTTGAAAAGGGGCCGATAATATACATGCCAGAGAGATCAGAAAATAGAACTGTGGCCACCTAGAACTGTTTGTACCTTCTGCTCCTTGGAGCCTGGGAGGAGCATTGGCAGCAACTCAGAGTGGCTAGAGGAGCAGTGACGTGCCAGCAAGACTCAGTCCCGGGAGCGTTTCCCAAGCACCCCGGTGGGGAGCATCTCTGCAGCTCACCTTGCACATGCGCTTTGGAGGGTGTATGAGTTTGCTAGGGCTGCCACGTAAAAAGCACCGCAGACTAGGTGCCTTACATGCCGGAAATTTATTTGCTCACTTTCAGAGTTTGGAAGTCTGACATCAAGGTGCCGGCGGGGTTGGTTTCTTCTGAGGCCTCTCCCCATCCCTTGTCAGTGGTCGCTGCTGTAGTCTGAACACTGAGTGTGCCCCCAAATCCATATGTTGAAATCCTTACTCCCCCCAAATGGATGGTATTTGCAGGTGGAGACTTTGGGGGTCATGAGGGTGGGGTGCTCATGAATGGTCAGTGCCCTTATAAAAGAGGCTCCAGGGGGACCCCTCACCCCTTCCACCATGTCAGGACATTGAGAAAAGGCGCTGGCTATGAACCAAAGAGCAAGCTCTCGCCAGACACCGAATCTGCTGGCATCTATCTTAGACTTCCCAGGCTCCAGAATTAGGTGAAGTCGGTTTCTGTTATTCCTAATCTACCCAGATTATTATATTTTTCCAGAATATTCTAAGAGAGTCATCCTCTCCCTATGTATTCACAAAGTCTTCCTTCTATACTTGTCTGCATCCAAATTTCCTCTTCCAATAAGGACAACCAGTCCTATTGGTAGGACCCGCCCTAATGGCCTTATTTTTAACTTAGGTGCTTCTTTAAATACTCTATCTCCAAATAGTTGCATTCTAAGGTATTGGTGGTTAGGACTTCAACATATGAATTGGGTGGAGGCCATAATTCAGCCTGTAACAGAGGAGCCTATGTCCCCCAACATGGTTAGTTTCATGTAAACCCACCCTAAGTCAGAGTGAATGAAGGAAATTTCCCAGACCTTCCTCAGTGGCCTAGGAAGGACTCATTTCCAGATGGCAGAGCCAGCAGTGGGTAGAGAGGGCTCCGGAGCCAGGTTACCCAGGGTCAAATCAGGTTTAAGGATGCTCTGCCACCATGGTGTGGGCACTGAGAGGGGAAAGTGGCATCCCAGTCAGTAGGACATCTTCGCAAAAGGGGGTAGAAATGCAGTCCTTTAATTTTGACCTTAAGAAGAGAAAATAAAGCTACATGGTCCCTCCAAATCCGGCAAATCTCTGTAAAATTGGGGTACCGTGTTACGGAAGCGGTAGAGGAGGATCTGAGAAGCTCTGTAACCTGCCCAACGTTGCGCAGGCAGAATGTGAAGGAGGGCTGGGGGCGCTGGTGAAGCAGAAGGAAGCCTGGGCGTTCTATGTGAGGGCCAGAGCCACCACTGAGTCTTCACAGCGATGCATGGTGCTGTGTGTGATGTGGAATGGAACCTGCTGCCTCCCTGTGACTGATTAGTGCTGATTCTAGAAGCTGGCATGGGGTGATGCACAAGACACACAGGGGAGCCAGAGAGAGGGGGCACACTAAGTCAGTGCAGCCCCAGGATGTGGAGAACCAACCAGCACTGCACCCTCTCGCATGGCCATGCTACCTGGATACCCAGGAGAGTCCCACCTGATGCCTGTGGTCCTCGTATAGCTGTCAGCATCTCACACTTTTGCTGTCAAACATGTCCAGGTCTAGCTATAAAACGTAAAGATCATCCTAATGATAGCACCTTTTCGGTACTGTACAGTGATCCATACATTGAACTGTGGATTTCTTTCTCCACCAGCAAATCCCTTCGACCTGACCATACACTTCCTAAGAGCCAGGTCTGTATGTCTTTTCTCTGCTTCCCCAGTGGCTGGCCCAAAGCCCAGCTTGGAGCATGTAGAGTGGAAATATCTGCTAAATTGAATTAAATCTGCGGAGTTAGCCTTCCAGGTGCCCTCCATAAAGTCATGGACTACCAGTCTTTGGCTCTTCCGAGGAAAGGGCCAAGTGTCCTCAGAGCCACCGCAACGAGCGTGAGTCAGAGAGGAGAGCAGAAGCGAAAGTGAGGCCCTCCCTGCAGACAGCATGGCGCCCTGCAGAACCAGGACAGGTTCTCCTCTTTCCACTGCAGGGGGGATCCCCGACCTCACTTCTCAGACCACAGCAGCAGCCCAAAAGTCCCTGTGCAAGAGAGGAAGCACTCTGGTGTCCCATCTGTCCTCAGTGAGGAATACAGAGCTGAGAGGCAATGGCAGGTCCCCAGACTGCTTGTTGTTACTCAGTGCCCAACTCTGACCTTGCAGGCTTGTGCCTTTGTTTCCCTCAGCTGCTCCCCACGTGTCTGAAGTCCCTTTCTCAAGGAAAGTAGTTCCTGGTTGCTGTCTCTGCACCTCCCCTCAGCTCCAAAGGTTCCCAAACCTGCCTTGCTCCCTTACCTGGCTTTGGTGACAAGATAATGTCGCCATTATCTTGCTTTCCTCCCCATCCCCTCTTTTAAGTTCACCTTGCCTTAGGTCAGTAGTTCTCAAACTCTAGTGCATAGGAATCAGCTGGAAGCCCTGTTAAATAGAAATTTCTGGGTTTCCCCATCCCCAGCCCTTCTGACTCTGTAGGTCTGGGTTGGGGCCCGAGAATATGCATTTCCAACAAGTGCCCAGGTGCTGCTGCTGCTGCTGCTGCTGGCCTCAGGAACACGCTGTGAGAATCACTGCCCTTGATCCTCTTTGGGAAAGGGACTCCTCCTAGCTGCGGATCATTCTCTAAGCAGCCACCTTCCACCTGGCTGTGCATTACAATCAGCTAGGGAGCTTGTAAAATGCCCCATAACGAATTCCATTAGGACCTGACAGTGGAACCCAGGTCAGCCCGTCAGCACATCAGTCGCCCAGGCGATTTCCAAGTGCAATCAAAATTAAGAAACCCTGCTCTAAAGTCTGTTATCCCCAAATTTTATTTCCTTCAGCCCTTCTGCCAATTACAGCTGCCCTTCTTCTAACCTGAGCTGAGTGAGCTCTCTCGTCCATGTGTTCTCAGCATGATTTTTTTCCACCTCATTACAAAGCCCTTTTGCATTTAATTCATCTTCATGGGGTGGGAATCGAGGGCCGGTGGGATCATAATTTGTTACACCTTCAAACAGTATTCTTTAAATACTTGTTCAACATTTATTTAATGGGGCTGTCAAGAAAATGATCTCTCAATATAAATTATATTCTGAAAGGTTCTCCTTATACTTTACTCTCATGGCCAAATGAGATTCAATGTTCTTTAAAAAAAAAAAAAAGAAAAGCAGACGTTTCCCATTTTTCTGTGGTTCTGAACACTATCCAGTTGTCTTTTGTGATTTTCTGTAGCAGACCAACTTTTTGGGAGGACTACTAAAGGGTTTAAATTTAGATAATAAAATAAATCACTAAGGTAAAGAACACCACATCCACATACTCCTGTTCCAGAATCGCAGCCGACTGCTCTTGCCTGAGCATGTCCCCCCAAAATATGTGCAGCTAAAACGCACAATTGCCAGCAAGACATTTCCTCCTCCTTCTTCTTCTTCTTCTTCTTCTTCTTCTTTTTTAACTCTCACAAAGGTGTTTTGTACTTGTGTGAGAGAAGGACTGATCTACATTTTGTCAATTAAATAAAGTGTTACATCAGGATTTCTAAATAAACTGGCTCCATATTTCCAATCATTCCCAGGAAGTTTGGCCTGGGGATTGGTGCCCTGAGATGAGGTCCAGCTGGCCCCCTCTCTAGTCTGCTTTGGCAAGTTATTCTTTCCATCGTAAGCGTTCCACGGAGGTGGATACCATAACCATTTCTGCTCCAGAAGAGCTGGCTCCTACAAAAATCAACGAAGAGAAACTCTCAGGGCTGGAGGAAGTCACCGCCAGTGCCAAATGCAATTGACAAGCCAAGTAAGAGGAGATGATCATGGGCAGGGAGAGAAAACTGGAGACTGCTTAAGAGTGAATGTCTTTAGTAAAAGAATGTTGGCAAGGATGTGGGGAAATCGGGACTCTTCCACACTGTTGGTGGGATTGCAAACTAGTTCAACCACTATGGAGATCAGTGTGGAGATTCCTCAGAAAACTGGGAATGGACCCACCATATGGTGGTTATACCACTACTGGGTATCATACCAAAGGGATTGAAACCAGAAAACTACAGTAATATATGCATATCCATGTTCATAGCAGCACAATTCACAAAAGCCAAATTATGGAACCGACCTAGGCGTCCATCAACAGATGAATGGATTACAAAATTGTGGGAAATACACACAATGGAATTCTATTCAGCAATAAAGAAGAACAAAATAACATCATTTGCAAGAAAGTGGAAGGATCTGGAGAATATTATGTTAAGCGAGATCAGTCAATCACAAAAAAAGAAGGGACATATGTTTTCATTAATATGTGCAACCTAAGGAGTAG